>JALPQI010003395.1:0-87946 GCA_025490895.1 Thaumatotibia leucotreta
AGTGTATTTAATAATCTTTAATTTGATGTATATAACTTGTTGGCGGTATTAAAAAAAAGACCCATAAAAATATTTCAATGAAAATTGTAGTCATAATCCACCGTATACTTAGTGATTTAAGAGGCGATTTTTTATATTTTTCAATCTTGGTTATTTGAAATAAGCACGATTATTTACGAGTGGCACTTCCATCGCCTCTTAAATCACTAAGTATACGGTGGATTATGACTACAATTCATTTAAATATTTTTATGGGTCTTTTTTTTAATACCGCCAACAAGTTATATACCTCAAATTAAAGCTTATTAAATACACTATCTTGAAAAAAATATTTAATTTTTCTAGCGTCATGACTACTATGTAAAAACACGACACAAAAAAAAATCAAAATCACGAAATTTTCATAAATTTGGTCATAATTAATTATTGGTTGGTTTTAGCAATATGGTGTATATGCAAAATATGAAGCTTACAGATATGCCTTTAACTTTGTTCAAGAGAGTAATTAGATATATTTAATAGTTCTCGAGATATACTTGATTTTGTAAAACTTGAGATCCACCATCTTTGATTGGCCCCCATTTTTGTTAGGTAGCACTTATAAATGGCAATCCTGCATTTTTGACGTTTTTATAAGTTTACCTAACAGCCGTGAAAAGGAAAATTTGTACCTCCTAATTTTAATCATACCTGTCATACAACGGAAATCTTGAAATAGCTCGTATGCCTATTAGCTACCACTTTGAGATGTATATCATACTTTTTTAACATCCTTATGAATATGTCTAACTACTGTAAAAAGGACACTTGGTACCCCCAAATTATACCGTTTTCTAATTTCGGGTCGACTAGCCCACGGACTACAATATTTTAAAATGTTTTATATATTCTTTATGTTCTACTCAATTATGTAATTTATAAGTTAACATCATATTTTTAAATGACTCCATTAACTTAGAATTTATATATATGTACCGAAGGACGAAAATGAACGAAAAAAGATCCGTTCTTTTTGTATGGAGAAAATAACGGTTCCCGTCCCTGTGTTGATTAAAAATAGTCATTTTCGCCGACATGCAACTAAATGATGATGACAGTGTTACCTCAAGAAATTAGCAATCAGTAACCGAACCATGAGTTGAAAAGTAAACCATACGTATTAAAACCTAACGTTACCGATACTTACAAAGTCATGGCACGGTTACTAAACTTAGAATTGAAGATATGTTTACTGGATTGTTGTGTTTCGTAAGTATTCAAGAAAACGCAATTTCACAAAATCGGGTTTTAGTAATAGTAAATGTGAATATCGGTAGGAAATCGAGGTTGTGAGTTAAATTCCGTCTCTCGAGATTCGAAAGATTAGATGGGCAATGTGGAGAGCTCTCGGAAACACTACACAGAACAAAGACAAGTGCCATATCTCGTTATTGCGTTCGTTTTCCTCTTTAGATTGCATTGGAAAACAATATCACGGTACGGTGACTTTTTAGAAGCCTTTATGGAGAAAAGTTCGACGTTAGTACTTTCTTGCTTACACCAGTACATATACAACAATACATAAAAAAACTATAACTACACTCTCGGTTAAATAATACGCGTTGGGTAAAAAAATCATAGAAAATACCGTAAACACTCCGATTTCAAATAGATTTTGAAATGTTTACGGGATATAAGTGGATTTTTACTGTTTTTTTTTCTTGGAATCCAAAAAATATGTAATTTCATCGTGAGAGCATAAACAGAGCTAATTTTATATCCTCATAAATTAGCAAGTCATGATCCTTTTTTCCATATTTTTTGGCGGTTTATTTAAGCACTCTAAAATTTTGCCTTCACAATTTTTTTTGGTTTTATGATTAATTCAGGACAATTGCAATATAATCGGAAGAGCCCCACGGAAAAAACATTTCCAAAGCTTAAAAAATTAGGGCAAATCACACCTTATTCGGTTAAAAGTAAGGTGGTTTTTCCTTCTGTAATTTGAATTGACTAGACATTCTTTCCGTGCACCCTTCATCTGATGTAAAAAAGATTCTACCTATCCTATACATATTTGAAAACTCACTATTATCTGCACAAATCAGCCCGTTTGCAGTATTTTCTATGAAAAATTACACTGACCATGAGTATTCTTTAACCACGAGTGTATATTAACTTTATACAGAACGCTTCATATTTTTAAACGGTTTTTATTAACTTCACCGCGTATCAACTGTCGTCGATGCTTCAAATCTTGTGATCGATTTTTCGACCACTTCTACTGCACCGAAATCAAAAAAATTTGGTACTCTTATCAAGTCCCCATGACAATGCAATATTATAATATTTGTATCCTTGTATCCTCAAACCCTGATGCTGCAGACGTACTGCTTACCTTAACCGAGAGTGTTAGACACGTGAAAATGAAAGTATAGCATGTTTAGCATAATCAAATACTAACAGCCTGATCTTGACCTCCAACTCCTCACTCTTGATGCTGCAGTATTGTCTACAATAACCGCAAGTTTTATCTTTTATCGATATATGATTTTAAACAAATTCTTTAGATATTAAGTACAAACATGTGAATTAAATACTAGCGTCCAACTCCTCAAATCTGATACTCCAGTGTTACTGCCTGCCACAACCGCTAGGTTTAGCGATATGTAGATTTTGGAGTTTTGCTTTAGATATTTGGTAGAAACATACGGATTTCATTATTATCATCATATCAGCCGAAAGACGTTCACTGGGGAATTTAGGCCTCCCCCAAAGATTGCCACAAGGACCAGCCCTGTACCACCCGCATCCAGCGACCTTCACCAGGTCATGAGTCCACCTTGAGGAGGGCCTACCCACGCTACGCCTTCCGGTACGTGACCGCCACTCGAGAACTTTACCACCCCAACGGCTATCGGTTCCACGCCCAACGAGCCCCGCTCACTGCCACTTCCTGCGGCCCTCCGGCCGATAGACTGACAGCGTGAGTGGTTATCGTAGGGCGAGCTGTTGGGTCCGGCTGATAGACTAACAGCGTGAGTGGTTCGCGTAGGGCAGGCCGTCGGGCCTGCGGCCCTCCGGCTGTTGGAGTGACAGCGTGAGTGGATCGCGTAGCGTAGGGCGAGCCGTCGGGCCTTCGGCCCTCCAGCTGATAGAGTGACAGCGTGAGTGGTTCGCGTAGGGCGAGCCGTCGGGCCTTCGGCCCTCCAGCTAATAGAGTGACAAGTGAGTGGTTCGTGTAGGGCGAGCCGTCGGGCCTGCGGCCCTCCAGCTGATAGAGTGACAGCGTGAGTGGATCGCGTTGGGTGAGCCATTGGGCCTGCGGCCCTCCAGCTGGTAGAGTGACAGCTTGAGTGGATCGCGTAGGGCGAACCGTCGGGCCTGCGGCCCTCCAGCTGATAGAGTGACAGCGTGAGTGGATCGCGTAGCGTAGGGCGAGCCGTCGGGCCTTCGGCCCTCCAGCTGATAGAGTGACAGCGTGAGTGGATCACGAAGGGCGAGCCGTCGGGCCTGCGGCCCTCCAGCTGATAGAGTGACAGCGTGAGTGGATCACGTAGGGCGAGCCGTCGGGCCTTCGGCCCTCCAGCTGATAGAGTGACAGCGGAAGTGGTTCGCGTAGCGTAGGGCGACCCGTCAGGCCTTCGGCCCTCCAGCTGATAGAGTAACGGCGTGAGTGGTTCGCGTAGGGCGAGCTGTTGGGTCCGGCTGAAAAACTAACAGCGTGAGTAGTTCGCGTAGGGCGAGCCGTTGGGCCTGCGGTCCTCCAGCTGAAAGAATGACAGCTTGAGCGGATCGCCTAGCGTAGGGCGAGCCGTCGGGCCTTCGGCCCTCCAGCTGATAGAGTGACAGCGTGAGTGGTTCGCGTAGGGCGAGCCGTCGGGCCTGCGACCCTCCGGCTGATAGAGTGATAGCGTGAGTGCATCGCGTAGGCCGAGCCGTCGGGCCTGTGGCCCTCCAGCTGATAGAGTGACAGCGTGAGTGGTTCGCGTAGGGCGAGACATCGGGCCTGCGGCCCTCCAGCTGATGGGCGACTGACAGTATGAGTTTATATTTTATAGTCTCGAAATTCGACTTGTATAATGTATACAATATAAAAATGTAAACTTGATTTTCTCAATTAACCAAATTCATTGATATATATTCCTTATTGTCAGATCTCTGTTATCTAAGGTATTGTATGAATAACACATCCATTTGAGACACTTCGGGTATTAAGGCTGACATTTTTTCAGTGTCGGATTTCTAAAAATATCTATTCAGCAGGGATTCCCCTCTCGTTACACATAAAATAATGTCCATTACGTTTACATACATACGAGTATTGTCGAGTATGTGTCATGATTAAAGCGCGAGAGTTAAACGCTTGCATGCATAATTGCATTGCATATTACAAACAACATCTTTGATCTAGAATAAGTAGGTATAGTATCGGAAATTAACTTAACAATTGCACTAAAAACTTGAAAATAAAATAATTAAAAAAAGTTTTAAGTTAAACGGTTTTTATTGCACCAAAAACTAGAAAATAAAAATTAGTTGTAACTAACCGTAGATGCTACTTTCTGTAGATTAGTCACGTGAAACTATTATCATTGTAGTCTTCCCAAGTCGGATGCTGAAAACCACGTTTAGCCTCTATGTCAGTGGATTAAGCGTTACCTAATTGGAAACTTTTACCAAACTAAAATAAAAACGTGGGGCGTTATTATATAGAAACATACAAGTTCAAAATATGTAATTGTAGCTTTAATTTTGCAATTAATCATCCATAATACGTTCCAACACTTCTACAGAGGTAAATAACTTTTATCAAGGCCAGAACAAAACTTATTACAATATTGCTGTCTTGATTTCTATGTGTGTTCTTAAAGTGTCTTTTAGTGACTTAAAGTTTCAGTTTCAGTTTTCCCCACGTTTTCATTTCAGTTTGGTAAAAGTTTCCGATTAACGCTTAATCCACTGACATAGAGGCTAAACGTGGTTTTCAGCATCCGACTTGGGAAGACTACAATGATAATAGTTTCACGTGACTAATCTACAGAAAGTAGCATCTACTGTTAGTTACAACTAATTTTTATTTTCTAGTTTTTGGTGCAATAAAAACCGTTTAACTTAAAACTTTTTTTAATTATTTTATGTATAATAACCCCCTTATTCATAAACGTCTGCTAACTTAACAAGCCGCTAATAATTGTTTGTCCGTTTAGCTCTTATGTACGCATTGTTAAGGCCGAAAGGGACAAACAATGATTAGCGGCGTGTTAAGTTAACAAACGTTTATGAATAAGGGGGTTAGTATATAATAGTTAAAAATTAACTCTTATTTTGTCTTGAATTGAAAATCCCAAATAAAAATAATATATGAAAACCACCGACTTCGATAGTCCTCTAATAAAAAAAATCCAGTAAAAATAAATATGTACACTTATAAAATAGCAGACCTCACCTGAGTATTAAAAAAACATATCGCGAATTGGTCGCTTAGCCAGAAATATTTTGTGGCAATAAAGTTGAAAAGTGGTAAATCATAATAAGATTTTGAATTTTAGGTTACCTACTTTGTAATAGTAAGTACCTACTCTGTTTTTGTATTGTTGATCTCTGTCGCAGCGGCGCAAATAGTTTTATTATTAAATTTTTGTTGTTGTATTAGAATCACGGCCGCACTTATTTTTTATGGAGTTTATTTGAAGTATATAATCCTATTACACTTAATCGTTTGTAATAACTAATTAGGTATATTATGTGTTATGATAATAAATTAAGAAAATACATTGCAAACGAATTATTTTTCCTCCGCAAATCTTTAGTCCACCCCCAATGTTGCTTTCATGATGAGCTCTAGGGTAAAATCCGCGATAATTTCCAAACTTCAATCCCCTAACTTTTGCCCATCCCATCTCCTTTATTCCTGTAATCCCTTTCACAAGCTTCTCAGATATTATGATCATTTAGATGTCTCAACAGGTTACAAAAGTAAAATGGGCTGAGATAACCTTGACTTATTCAGATTGACAAGAATATTATGTAGATAATCGTAAAGTGATTAGTGAGTCGGACAGAAAAAATATGATCAAATTTAAATACCAGCATTTCTCTTTACTAGCATCAATTGAAATCGACTAACAAAAGCAAATCAACACAATCCCCTAAGGCTGAGTCAGCTTCGGAATTCAAATTATTGAATTGGTTTTCAAATTTGAATATCCTCAGGATACCTACAGGTGTTTGGGGTATACAAACAAGTTACCTAGATATTTGTAACGGAGGATAAGATAGTATAATGGAATTAATTATGCGTTTCTATAAATACATTGCGCTAGTAAAACGATGATAAAGCAACTTTGCTTATCACAGGAAGGTTCGAACAGGCAGGCAGAAATAAAAAAAAGCTTTTTTACACGTACAACTATTTCCTTTATTTACAAGTAAATACACCTGTCAAGAACAGGTAATATTTAATGTTGTGTATATTTATAAATTATAAAATGAGGAGATGGAGAGTAATGGTGAACTTGTAATATTAATAATCTGCCTTTGAAGACATTGAAGCAGAAACTGCACGTAATAAGGAATATAAGAATACTAACCGACATGTTTACATCACCAACAGTTGGAACGTATTTAAAGCTAAACGACACTAAATAAAATATTTGATAATGATTATAGGAACTAAAGTCAGAAATCGAATTGGAAAAAATATAAGCAAATGGAATAGCACCACAAACAAATCATCGCGAGAGGTGGGTTCGTACACTAAAATCATTAACATACAAATGATATAATTGAATTAAATTTTAACTTTGCCCATTGAAGTGCCAATGCCAAAATTGAACAAGTAATCGAACTGCGTGGCTAGGTGACATTCATAGATGCATTTTGCTCCAGTTTCCAACTTCGAGCCTAACTTACTTGTCAAGCATGCAATATCGTACCTACCACCAGAGTCAGTTAATATCGGGAATATTAAATAGTTCCTAATAGTATGTATGTTGAGTACCAGTTATTATAGCTTATGGTAGCACTTTCATTTAAGTAGTACTAGTATAAATCATGCTGAGGTACTTTTATTATCAAACCTAGCCCGAAAACGAGAAAAAAATACACTTTGCCATAGAAAATCTTTGGGCAACGTAACCAATGGCCTATTGAATAACAAATTATAACTAATTTTACAAGCGGACGTCTCTTTCTAGTAAGAAAGCTAGAAAAGAGACTTCCGCTTGTAATATTAGTTGTAATTTGTTATGCAATAGGCCCAAAGTCTTTTTTTTTCGTGATTTGATTTCAGTGTTAGTACTTTACTAAAAATCGCTCAGTAGGTACGACTTACATATAATATAATGTATACGGTGTGTGCGAGGCTAATAGTGATTTGGGAGACCTTGTGTATATTTTTTGCTTAACCCATAATTTGGCAAACTTAAAATACCTACATCGTGCGTTCTAGCCTCCTCGCCATAGTGTAGAGCGAAAAATTCTGACTTTTAAAAATATACAAAAAGTGGGTGGAAAAATACATGTGTGAATTATGACCACATAATTCACACGTACTCAATAATGTACGTACCAACGTACATTGCCTAAGGATTAACTTAGGTAGGTACATAATGTTTAGAGAAACTTCAATAGAAAAAGCGATCAAAATGTTTCAAATATTTCGTCCCTACGTAGCAAATAAACGTGTAATTTTGTTTTGGACATTACGACCACATTCAAAGGTCGAACAATACGACGTATTCTTAGCAACCAGGTAAATATCATCAAATAGCGGCCCGCCCTCAAGTTTTGACGTTTGGGGACGATGAATGCGCAAACAAACGATGATGGAACGTCCCCCGATGCCCATCGATCTCCGGGCTCGCCTTCATGAAACAGAGGTTTTGCCTTATGCTTATACACAGGTAATATAGTAATATTTTATGAGAGCTTTCACTTTGCTTGATGTCTCTTGATTGCATCATGTTTTGAACCGCTAATGGTTTCATTTAGGCAACATGTTTACCGAGGGTACCTAGTACGCGACGTATTGAAATAAAAAGTTTGTTGTTGCATCCGAATAGAGTTTATACTTTAAAATCTCTAAATAATCAGTTCATAGTGTTTAAGTTTAACAAAAAATTACCTACCTACGGTAAATGGCTAACCGTGAGATTCATATAAATAAATAAGAAAAGAAGATGTCCTAAGATATTACACAAATTGACCTAGCGCCACGATAAGCTAAATCTAAATTAATGTTTACTTTACGGATAAATTAACGCTTGTGGTGTAGGTACCAAGCGACGACGTGAGTATAGATACATACCTATATATTTAAATATAAAGACAGCCACGACCAAGGAACAAATATTTGTGATAAATAAATACATAAGTAATGCCCTCGCCGGGAATCGAATCCGGAATCTCCTGCTACTTAGGCAGGGTCAGGGTAAAAATAAATTTAATAATAATTGTAAGGCCCTAGCTGTTTCACTATCCCCGGTTAAACAGATCTGTCAGATAAAATTGTCACTATAATATATCCTTTTCCCCATACAATATGAAAGGACGGCTTACATTTATCTACCTAACAGATATCTATAATACCGGGATGGCGAAACACGTCCTAAATGTTGTATTTTATCTTAATAAGATCTATTAAGGGTCGGATAGATGTGGGAAATTTTTCAGATTCTGTCAAATTTCCCCATTTCGCACACACACGCACTTCACGCACACTATCTCATTTTACCGAGCGGGGTCATTGAACCTTGGTGATTTTTTTAATGAAAGCGGCCGAGTTTGTAATTTATCACTATGTACCTCTTTTGAAAAATTACACTTGTCAAAGTACTAGATGGTAAAAAGATAGAGAGGGATAGATTTTATAAGACTATCCTTGTCATTTCGAGTCGTGCAAATTTAATGCAATGCAAAAGACAGATTTAATAATATACAATTATGGCGTGTATCCAATGCATGTATTTTCATAGGTATGTAATTGTTTCACTCTCGTAGTCGCGTGGTTTGAATTTAGTTTAGGTATTACTTAAAATCTGCGCGTCTTGTTGAGTGAAACACGTACCGTACAGTCAAGGGCAAAAATATGTATACACTTTTTTACTTATGTCTAGAGTATAAGGTCTAAAATTGAATATATATATTTACTTTGACTTTTTAGAAGTAGGTAGGAAAACTAGGTAAGCGTAGAATGATTTGTTTTAGCCTGTTTCAATTGTAAAATCTGTTACATACAGTATCTATCTATCCATCTCCGAAGTTGCGACATGCCAAGAAATGAGCAATTTCTCGCACTTGAAAATGAATTATCAGTACAGATCTATCAATTTGGTACAGTGGCCATCAGATATATCTAAGCGACCACGGCACTCAAAAATATCTGCCATAACCTAATAACGCCATGATAATAGAGGCCTGCTCAGATATTTATGAGCACGCTGGCCGCTCCGCTATATCAGATGGTGACTGTACAGCATCGTATTCTGATTAGGAAATAGTAAGAGAAAAAAAAATCCGCGCAAGAACAATATTGACTTGGTTCGAGAGTACCTATGCCAGTTTGACCAACTGGTTGTAAGGCAAGCCATAGTATACTATCATTAAAAATAAAAATGTTCTATTTTTCCTAATGAGAGCACGATATTGTTGAATATAGGCCCTGAGTATTCACTATCACCCGCTTTTCGTGGACATCACCCACTGCTGTGTGCGTCAAACGTACAGAGTCCGCCAACGATTGCACAGTGCACATTTTGCGAGTCCACACTAATTTGGTATAGTGGTGAAAACCTTGAACGGGGTGATTTAGTAGGCTATACTGAATAACTTTTACTATGGGGCCAATCACGAAATCTAAAAAAAATGTCTTTTTCATACATTGTGACCGATTGATAACGACATTTTGTATGAAAGAGCCAATTTTTTTTGGAATTTCAGGGTTAGCTCCATAGCAAAAGTCTTTCAGTATAAACCTACCAAATCACCCTGTTCAAGGTTTTCAGTAGGTAGTGTGACGCGTTGTATATTCTAAATTAGAGATTATTAAGAATTTAATGTACCTGAAAAATTGTTTAATGAGATTAATAAGTGTATAGATGTAATGCACAATCTCTTATTTTCTTATCTTGAAGAAAAAACCCGATTCTATCTTTGCCACAATTCGGTTCAGTGCAATGGATTAGGTGAAGTAGTTTCCGAGAAAAGCCAAATGAATGGAATTATGCATTACATTTTTATAATTATTAATGTGACTTACCAGCAGTTATCAGGTTTTATCAGGACTTATTTTACCAAATTAAGTTGCCTTCATTATAAAAATAAAAATGCACATAAAACATTAGGGCTTTTATTATTTATTATATTATCTTAATTACAACAAAAAACTAGATCCTAAAAAAATATTACTTTATTTAATTTAAATATTAGATGTCACATAGGTACTAATAATCAATATCGAAGTTTACCAACGCCAGAGGTGGAATTTGGACTCACGTCCTCAGTTCGGCGGCTGATGCCTAAACTACTCGGCCACTCCTGGAGCATTCCATGAAAACATGTCGTAAACGACACTGTATTTTCAATACCTTTTAAAAATTAAATTAGTACTCTGAGTTAATCAAATATGGTCAGTGACACTTCAATCCCTTAGTCGACTCTTACGACAATCGCAGGAGGAGTTGGAGTGGTGACAAATGTATTCTTTCTGCCGTCTGCACCACACGGCCAAGAAGAAGTGAAGTGTCACTGACCATATTTGATTAAAGATTGATGATGGGCAGCAGCGTCATCATAGTGGACACATTACTGCGATCGCCAATCCGCTTGCCCAGCGTGGCGATTATGGGCATTTACCTCCTAATGCGTCTATACGCATAGTTAATAGGAGAGGCCTACGTCCAGCAGTGGACTATCATAGGCTGATGACGATGACGATGACTCTGAGTTACGTCATAATAATAACATATCAAGGCTTTAAGATTGGCAGTGTTTCCTAACAGCTAGCATATTTTATTAGGGTAGCTACCATAGTGAGTCGTAAGCGACAAAAAGTAGATGTTTTCATGGAATGTTCCTGCTGTGGTTTAAGCATCAACCACGAAAACTTAGAACCTTGGGATCAAATCCCACCTCTGGCGTTGGGGAACTTCGGTCTTTTTTCTTTGTATATGGCATCTAATATTTAACTTTATAATGTACATAGTAGTGTTACTACCTACTTAAAAAAATAACTTAAAAAATATTTTATAAAATAATTTGAGTTGTTCCACAAAAATTGTAACCGTTATAATGGCGGGACCAGATCCTGAATTCGATCGATTCATATTGCATTGGTACCTGTTGTAAAAAAAATTGTACCTCTTCAATTCCAAAGTTATATTCAATCAGTCTGGTCCTGAATTCTGTCGATTCATATTGCATTATTTAGTACTGAATTGATACTATTTGGTACCTTTTGTAAAAAAAAAATAGTACCTTTTCCATTTCAAAGTTATATTTGAAATAGTCTGGTCCTGCCATTATAACGTTATAATGGCGGACTCAGGTCTTGAATTTTGTCGGTTTATATTGCATTGTTTAGTACTGAATTGGTACTATTTGGTACCTGTTGTAAAAAAAATAGTACCTCTTCCATTTCAAAATTATATTTCGAATAGTCTGGTCCCGACATTATAACGTTATAATGGCGGGAAATAGTCTGGTTCAAATGGTCTGGCGGAACCACACTATTTCAAATATAATTTTGAAATGGAAGAGGTACTATTTTTTTTTACAAGAGGTACCAAATAGTACTAATTCAGTACTAAATAATGCAATATGAATCGACAGAATATGAACAGAATTCAGGACCTGGTTCCGCCATTATAATGTTATAATGGCGGGACCAGACTACTTCAAATATAACTTTGAAAAGAGGTACTTTTTTACAAAACGTACCAAATAGTACCAATTCAGTACTAAATAATGCAATATGAATCGACAGAATTCAGGACCTGGTTCCGCCATTATAACGTTATAATGGCGGGACCAGACTGATTGAATATAACTTTGAAATTGAAGTGGTACAAATTATTTTACAACAGGTACCAAATAGTACTAATTCAGTACTAAATAATGCATTATACGTTTACCAAAACTTACATTTAGTTTCGCACGAGGTATGATTGTTATTAATGTTATTATTATTACACAAGGTACATTTATAAATATTACATTATGTTGTGGAAATAAAGTAATTTTCTATAACTAGCTACGGCGGCTTCGCATGGGGGGAATACTGCTACTAAATATTCTATTGTTCATTAATTATGCAGCCTCCCTATTGAATAATTATCTAATCTATCTGATTTTGATAAAAACGTCGAGAGGGTTTCGCAGTAACCATAATAATAGCGGGACCAGATCCTGAATTCGATCAATTCATATTGCATTGTTTTACCTTTTGTGAAAAAATAGTACTAAGTTATATTCAAACAGTCTGGTCCCGCCATTATAACTTTATAATAATAATTTGTACGGTAGGACCTCTTAGACCAACATGCATCTACAGGGTGTAATCGATAAGTGTTTACAGGCCATAATTCCGTAAATATGAGAGATATCAGAAAACTTTTAACAGTTATCGAAAGTACGTTACCCATCGAGTAAAATTACACTAATAATTTTTTTGAAATAAAATCAGAAATACCTCAAATATTAATTTCAAACCCTTCCATACATTTAGTAGGTAACCGTTCTTTCAAAGATAGGTAACCACCTTTTAACTTAAGAATAAATGTTAGATTAATTATTTCATAAATGGCAGTATTATTCATCATATCAGCCGAAAGACGTTCACTGCTGAACATAGGCCTCCCCCAAAGACCGGTCCTGCGCCACCCGCATCCAGCGGACTCCTGCGACCTTCACCAGGTCATCAGTCCACCTTGTGGGGGGCCTACCCACGCTACGCCTTCCGATATGTGGCCGCCACTCAAGAACCTTCCCGCCCCAACGGCCATCGGTTCTACGCGCAATGTGCCCCGCCCACTGCCACTTCAGTTTAGCGATTCGGAGAGCTATTTCGGTTACTTTGGTTCTGCTGCGGATGGTCTCATTTTTAATCCGAACACGTAGAGAGACTCCAAGCATAGCCCTCTCCATTGTCCTTTGGGTGACTTTGAGCCTTCTTATGAGTCCCATTGTAAGAAGTATTATTATTTTATTACAATGTATTCATACAAATAACGAATCTCTAACAGTCTTACGACACCCGACATTTTTTAAGGCTGTAAGTCGGCATACAAAATGTATGGGAGCGTTTTAACTTAGTATTTTTAATAATACTTCATCTATTTAGAAAAATTAATTAATGTAATTTTACTCGCTGGGTAACGTTATTTCGGTATCAGTTAAAAGTTTTCTGATATCTCTCATATTTACGGAATTATGGCCTGTAAACACTTATCGATTACACCCTGTATAATTACAGCAATCATCGGTTTTCCATCCGCACTAACATTTCCTTGAGATATTGTAGTCTGGTTTTTGTTTGGCGGCATTGGCCATACAATATGCTGCTACTCTTTCTCACCATTCACAAACTGTGTTTTGAGTTGCCAAATATAATTGAGGAGTGTCTTTTCAAAAGGGCTTATTTTCACTTTCAACTTTTTTTAAACTATGAATGTAGTTTTGCTAAAAGTAGAGAAATACATATCTGTTTTGAATTTCAAGTTCTAATAAGCCTCTTCTTGTCCTCCAAAATGTTAAAATATCAAAGTCCGTGTCAAAAGGGCCTATTTCTCCCTTACACTAAGAAAATGACATGAGCTTTAAGAAGTGTATATTTTATTATAATAACTTATTATTAAGTACTTTTTGTATAAATGAAGGGTTTGTAAAATTTCCTTGAAAAACAGCTTGTGTATTATTGGATAAACTCACAAGGCCGCAACAAAACGGCTTAATTCCAAAAGTTCCGCATCAAAAGGGCTTAATTCTGAAAGTTTATGTTATATTAACTTAATAATTAAGTTGATAAAGCAATATATTTAGTGCCATAACATTTATATCAACTTACTTAAGTACTATATCAAAAACACAGAAAGAATATCGAAATGAAAACCGTGGATTTATGTTTTTCTCAATTTCCCAAAAAAAGTTACAACTGGAAATAAGCCCTTTTGAAAAGACACTCCTCAGTTTAGGAGTAAAGCCAAGCATTTTAAATTTAGAAGTAAGCACTTCTAAATGAGTAAATCCTGAACCTATAGACATCGGAGCTGAAACAGCTTGATGGTTTACATCCATACTATCATCGCAGCGTTCATCAGAACTGACATTAAGATCTCTCTTGCACATTTCACACCAAAAATTGAATGTCGAGTGCAGTCCTTTCAGTTTTCAGATGTAATTTTCATTTAAGAAAAATTACATCCAAATTATGGGCCATGATCATTGATCTTAGCTAATTGATCTAGAAAATGTTTTACATTAATTATCCGTCGCCCTGTAATTGGATCATTTACATGACTAGTACCTTTCTCTATAATAAATTCATGATCTTCCTCTGGCAACTCCTGGTTCCTATAATAAAAGAGTCAGATAAGTTATATTATTAGTCAGCCTTCTCCGTAGCCTACTTAGTAGTGAATGGAGCCTACTATTCTGGAGCTTCCGGGTTCAAATCCCAGCGAGGGCATTAAATATTTGAGTATTTATTATCAGTATTATCACAACTTAAACTTATTCGAAAAAGGGTTGATTATCTCTAATCCAAGCCAAATCCAGGACATTTAATGTAACATTAAAGACTCTAAATATGGTTAGGAATACGTAGCAAGTAGCAATATGTAGTAGCAATGCTCGCGAGCAGCCTATATGTACTGATCTATTATACAGGGCGTCCCACGGCGATTCCACATGGAGGGAAATTACCTTAAATAACATTACTAGATAGTATATTATACTGAAAGAACACTTCATTTCATTTTTTAAACGGAATAAAACAACATTCAAATTGTTTTGATTTTATTTGAAAATAATTGTATGGAAAAAAAATATCGTGACTTCGGCGAAAAAATACCTTAATTATTGTAAATGAACATCTTACTGAAAGAAGATATTATTTCGATTTAAAAAAAAAAGTTGAATTGCATTTTGAATAATTTCATGGTTAAACCGGAAATCGAAACCGCTACACGAGAAAAAAATATCCTGTAGGTTTGTCATACCAATCGAAAGGATTCAATGCGAGAATTGAAAAACGAGAATTGATAATTTTTTTTGCTAAGTAACAAATAACATAGGTCGGAAACAAAAGGCAGATCATTTTTTGTTTTCATTTGATGTGAACTTTTGTTAGAAACAATTGCCGTATGCCATACAACTATCCTTTTCATTTGAATGTAGGTACCTATTAACCCCAACTCCTCCTGCGGGTGTCGCAAGAGTCGACTAAGGGATTGAACTGACCATTCTACAAGATTGATGATGGGCAAGCAGCGAGCAGTGTAGCGATTATGGACATTTACCTCCTAATGCGTCTATACGCATAGTTAATAGGAGAGACCTTCATCCAGCACGGCTGCTCAAAGTCAAATTCAAGTATGTCCATTTTTGCAAATTTTACAGGAGAGCAAAAAAACGTAATTTGTCATTTTCATCGACAAATAAAGTCAAAATTAATTCAAATTTATTGTCATGGCGTTTAACACTATAATGTGAATTTTTTAATGATTTTTATTTTTATTGCTCAGTTTAATCACAAATAATAAGAAATGTTTTCAGCTTTGTCGCACACCCACTTTTTGGGAACAACTGTCAACGTAAAAACAAGCAAGTCTGACATGCTTGATTTTAGGTTTGTTGCATTGTACTAAAATGTAGGGGAAAATGAGGCAGTTACGTCTTTTTTCTTTTGTTATAAAACGTGTTTTGTCGAATTCTCTAAAACAACTTGATCGAATATGTTCAAAATCATGTTGTGAGTAGATAGCATCATGTCCCATATTTCTGATATTTTTTCATATTTTTTAGACCTGCCGATAAAAAATTAAGGGGTGTAGACAAATTTTTTTAGACTTTCTGGACTATTATTTCTGAAAGTATTCCATTAATCAAATTATTGGTAAAGATACCATAAACTATTTTAAAAAACCTATCATATGATGTATTACAAATTAACATTTGGATAAAAAAAAATTTTTCACATCTAGATACGTGTATGGGATGCTCCCCCTTCAAAAATGTTATTTTGCAATTTATATTCAAAACTCAGTAGCAACACACAATATATACCTTGAACTGAAATTTCATAAACGTACGCTAAACAGTTACAACAGAAATCGCTGTTACATACAGACGGACACACAGGCAGGACGCAAATGACTTCCGCTTTTACTTAAAAATCTTAAAATATACGTATAAACGTCTGGTTAGTTTAAAAGCCAAACGCTGAAACCAAGCATCTCCAGAGACAATTTGAATTTCAAGTACTTATCTCATTTAGAGATACTGCTTTCCAGCTTGGATCTGGACCAAATGCTTGGTTTTAGCGTAGATATTGAGGGAAATTCGACAAAGCTGAAAACATTTCTTGTCTATAACTTCAAAAATAAGAGGTTTAGAAGAAAATTTTTGATGCAGAAAAATGCGTTTTCGGTTCCTTTTTCAAAATATGCAAAAAAACAAAAACTGAAAAAAATGGACATACTTGACTTGAACTTTGGGCAGCCGAGCAGTGGACTAACATAGGCTGATGATGATTATTAAACTAATGAATCAGTACCCACTTAAGAAGTACTCATCATTTCCTTATTATAAAATATAATTTAAGTGCATGATAAAGAGACGAAATATCGTGTAGTGGGTTCGATTCTCGGTTCGATTCACATTAACCATGAAATATTTAAAATGCAGTTCAACTTGTTTTTAAATCGAAATAATCTCATCTTTCAGGAAGATGTTCGTTTACAAGAATTAAGGTATTTTTTCTTCGACGTCCAAGATATTTGCTTCCATACAATTTAAAAAAAAAAAAATTTAAAACAAGTTGGAATTTGTTTTTTAAATCGAAATAATGTTTTCTTTCAGTAAGATGCTCATTTACAATAATAATTCAGGTACGTTTCCTCTGACAAGGCGGTTTTTTTTTTCAATAAAAAAAAAAGTTTTTAATGCTATTTTACTAAGTCTTAAAAATAAAATGAAGTCTTCCGTCAGCAAAATACGCTATCTATGATATTTACGGTACTTTCCCTCCATGTGGCATCACCTTGGGACACCTTGTATACATACAGTGATTCCAGAGTCACTAATAGTAATAACCTCGCATATACCGTTTACATATTTGAGTCATAAAAGCAACTTTTTGTATGGGTCTAACCACAAAATCGCGAAAAAAATATTGGTCCCGTGATCTTTCACATTTTGTATGGGAATGTGATTTTTTTCACAATTTTAGTGTTGGTCCCATAATAATAGTTGCTCAGTATGAAACACCGTGCTTATCTAAATCGTCACTTGGTACCCACTTTACCCACATCACAGTCCTTACTTGAGCTTATCGTGGGACTCCGGACTCGGACTAAAGTGTCCAAGGATATTATTTCATATTTATTTATTCTTAAAATTGTCATTATATACAGGATTCCAATGGGGAAAGTAAAGAAGTTTAATGGTGATTTAAGTTAATTTAACTATTACTTTGCAAAAAATATTTCGTAACGTAACGTAACGTAACGTTATAATGTAGGGTCGAGGTAGACGGGCAGACGATACATTATGTCGATGAGTATATCTACTTGGGCCAGCTAGTCTCTTTCAGCAACAGGCAGAACAAGGAAGTTGAACGCCGTATTCAAAATGCCGGGAAGAGCTACTGGTCCATGAAAGAGCTAATGAAGGGCGACCTTCCAATGTCACTGAAGCGCAAATTAGTCGACATGTGTAACCTGCCCGTCCTAACCTACGATGCCCAAACATGGTCACTCACCTAAAGTCATAAGTCCAAATGAAAGTCTGCCAGGCTAAAGTGGGATTGGGCCGGCCACGTCTACCGTCTACCGCATGCATCCAGAAAGGTGGCTATTACAGCCAGCAAGTGGATGCCGCAAACTAGGCGGGGACGAGGCAGGCCCAGGCGGAGATGGCGGGACGACCTGGACGCCTTCGCCAACAATTGGCCAGAGTTGGCACCGAACCGGGAGCTGTGGAGATCTGAGGGAGAGGCCTTTGCCCAGCAGAGGGACACTCCTACAGGCTTGAAAAAAAAATCGATCCTGTTTCTGTAACAATAATTCCCTCGGTTCACCAAGGAGCAGTTCATGACAGCCTTCGTTACCCTTCTGCCACTGACGACGACGACTGCCACTGGTCTGGTGACGTGATATGATTAAATATTGTTATTCACATTGTAACGGCGACATTGCAATGCACTGGTATCTACTAGACGTCACATCAGCGGCAGAGGGTTATTCATAACATTTATAACAAATTGCACAAATGGCCAATCGTAAATAGGTGCCGCTAACAAGCTTCGTAGTCTTTATCAGTAGTCTTACGTTTTACTTTTTGATTGAAAATTAATCATGGGTTAATAAAAAAGATATAAATATACTTGCATATTTATGTATTTAAGGTATCTCATCAATCCTGTGTGGATCACATCTTTAGAACTTAATATTCACAGAAATGGATGTTATTCAGAGTGTCATAGCCATTGCACAAAGCCAAAATGTACATATCAGTTAGGGTATTAGAAACCAGTGACGTAGCCGCTACAAGAAAATTCCTTTTTTTCACTTTATATCAACCGGCCAAAAGCATGTCGGGCCATGCTAGGGTTCCGTAGTTTTGCGGATGTCTCTGAAAATATTGACTATAGAAAAAACTTTGTTTGAAGACCCTTATTTTTTTCAAAGACCTATTCAACGATATTCCACACTAGGACTACAGCAAATAAAAAAACATTTACACTTCACCAGTTAGGGAGGTATCTAAAGAAAAAAAATGTTATTTTCTAATTTTTTCTACCACTTTGTCGGCATGATTAATATGTATATCTGTACCAAATTGCAGATTACTAATATTAATGGCCACTTGAGCTACGCTGCGGACAGACAGATGGACAGACGGACATAACGAAACTATACGGGTTCCTAGTTTACTACGAAACCCTAAGAAGTTAGAATAGTATGAAACCTCTTTCAAAGAGTAGCTTATTTATTTAAAAAGACGTCATCATATCAATACGTAGCATTAGCAGCCCCTGAGGTAATAAAACACCAGCCAATAGCATGTCGGGCCATGCTTGGGTTCTGTAGTTCTTCGGATATCTCCGAAAAGATTGATTTTAGAAAAATATTTTGGTTGAAGACCCTTATTAGTTTTTCAAAGACCTATTCAACGATATTTCACACTATAGGATTACAGCAAATAAAAATAGTTATTTATTATACAAGGGTGCAAAGTTGTATTTTACCCGCGAGTATGAAATTGAAACACGAGCAAGCGAAAGGATTCTATAGTTGAACCACGAGCGAAGCGAGTGGTTCTAAGGCCTTGGTCGTTTTCACCCGCCGGCCGCAGCCGACGACGTCCAGTCGGCCGCAGCGTGTGAATGGTGTATTCGGTAATGTTCGGGAGTGGTCGTTTTCGCCCGCCGCGTGCGGCGTCCCCGCGCCGCCCGCTACTGCCGCCCGCTGGCCGCCGCGTCTCTAGTCATTTTGGAGCATTGCGGCGTGTGGACGCTCGGACAATATGGATAAATTTACAAAGGAAAGTGACGAGTTTTTGATTGAATTAGTTAAAGTGCACAGTACAAAGTGCCTAGTGATCAAAATATTGTTAGCACCCTCCGTTTTTTTACATTTAAATATGTTGTTCTTCTTTTTCTTCTGCTTTCTTAATACTATTAGATAGTCCTCCTCCTCTTCTTCCTTAAACAGTAGATATGCTATAGTTTTTTCCATCACACACGTCCGTTCACAAACAAAACCCTCGGAAACTGCCGCGATTGGCCGCCGCGGCTACGATCTCAAAACGACCATAATACCCAGTTCACAGGCTGGCCGCGGCGGCCGGCGTCTGTCGTCGGCCGCACGCGGCGGGCGGCGGCTGGTCAAAACGACCGAGGCCTAAAATAGAATCCTGAGCGCAGCGAGTGTTTTAACATAGGAGAAGTAAAATACATTTGCACCCGTGTGTAACACAAAACTTTTCCCCTCACTATAGCGAGGAAACTCAAAAAAGGTAATTATTTGTTCACATTACAATCGTCATCGGGTTAGTGATCATAATTTTCCAAATGCATCATGTATTTAATGCAAGATTTTGTCGCAGTAAACTTACCACGAAAAAGTAAACGTAGCACGATTTTAACACATTGCTGTAGTTGCACACCAACGCCAATGCATTATTAAATCATTCTCATTCATTATTTTTACAAAATTATAACAGAACACCCTGAAAGTTGTTTAGTTTACTATTTTTATGCGTGTTCGAGTCGGTAAATAAAGATTATAACCTATAATATTCTTTGACAATGTTGACGTTGACATTTTCTGCGTTTTGTGATAGCATCTAGTCATCTTATCGTCATTCACTAAAACAATTGTTACTTATGGAATTTTAGGATTTATATGTTAAAATCATCATATTATATAAAGGTTTGTATTTTACACTAAATTCTCAAACAAATTATTTAATTATCATTAATATGGAACAATTTCCATGAGCATTTTACGTTTTGTTATTCCAAAACCAAGGTCATTACTTTGCCACACAAGTGAATAATATGCGTTTTTACACGTTCGTATTAAAGGATAAACGAGCACTTTACGAGCTAGTGAGGGGAAAAATCATTCACACTTCACCAGTTGGGGAGATACCCCATGAAAAATGTTTTTTCTAATTTTTCTACCACTACCACGGTATGATTAATATGTATATCTGTACCAAATTGCAGATTTCTAATATTAATGGCCACTGAGCTATGCTGCGGACAGACAGATGGACAAACGGCCATACGAAACTATACGGGTTCCTAGTTTACTACGAAACCCTAAGAAGTTAGAATAGTATGAAACCTCTTTCAAAGAGTAGCTTATTTATTTAAAAAGACGTCATCATATCAATAGCATTAGCAGCCCCTGAGGTAATAAAACACCAGCCAATAGCATGTCGGGCCATGCTTGGGTTCTGTAGTTCTTCGGATATCTCCTAAAAGATTGATTTTAGAAAAATATTTTGGTTGAAGACCCTTATTAGTTTTTCAAAGACCTATTCAACGATAACTCGCACTATAGGATTACAGCAAATAAAAAAATCATTCACACTTCACCCAGTTGGGGAGATACCCCATAAAAAATGTTTTTTCTAATTTTTTCTACCACTGCCACGGTATGATTAATATGTATATCTGTACCAAATTGCAGATTTCTAATATTAATGGCCACTGAGCTATGCTGCGGACAGACAGATGGACAGACGGACATAGCGAAACTATACGGGTTCCTAGTTTACTACGAAACCCTACGAAGTTAGAATAGTATGAAACCTCTTTCAAAGAGTAGCTTATTTATTTAAAAAGACGTCATCATATCAATACGTAGCATTAGCAGCCCCTGAGGTAATAAAACACCAGCCAATAGCATGTCGGGCCATGCTTGGGTTCCGTAATTTTTCGGATACCTCCGAAAAGATTGACCTTAGAATAATATTTTGGTTTAAGACCATTATTTTTTTTTCAATAAACCTATTCAACGATAATCCACACTATTGGGTTACAGCAAATAAAAAAAACATTCACACTTCACCAGTCGGAGAAATACCCAAAAAAAATGTTTTTTTCAAATTTTTTCTACCACTACCACGGTATGACTAATATGTATATCTGTACCAAATTGCAGATTTCTAATATTAATGGCCACTGAGCTATGCTGCGGACAGACGGACAGAGCGCAACTATAAGGGTTCCTAGTTTACTACGGAACCCTAAGAAGTTAGAATAGTATGAAACCTCTTTTAAAGAGTAGCTTATTTATTTAAAAAGACGTCATCATATCAATAGCATTAGCCGCTTCTGAGGTAATAAAACACCAGACAATAGCATGTCGGGCTATGTTTGGGTTCCGTAGGTCTTCGGATATCTCGAAAAAGATTGACTTTAGAAATATATTTTGGTTGAAGACCCTTATTACTTTTTCAAAGACCTATTCAACGATATTTCACACTCTAGGATTGCTGCAAATAAAAAAAAATCATTTACACTTCACGAGTTGGGGAGGTACAAAAAAAATATTTTTTTTTCTAATTTTTCCTACCACTTTGTCGGCATGATTAATATGTATATCTGTACGAAATTGCAGATTTCTAATATTAATGGCCACTGGGCTATGTTGCGGACAGACAGACGGACAGAGAGAAACTATAAGGTACAATAGTATGAAACCTCTTTTGCAGAGTAGCTTATATAAATTAAATACTCTACATTAATCAGTTCCCTTAATTTCTTAACTTGACCTACCATCTAAACTGATCTTTGTCAAAAACTTGCATGACAGCCATCGCTCCATAACTTACGCAATCAATAAGAAATATCTGCCAAAAGTGAAACACGTGTCGTTTAAGGAGTTCCGTTCTGGTCTTTATCGGCAGTTCCACATACATTAAAAGAAAATGCTTGATTTATAAATGATACACAATCCTAAGGTTTGACCAGTTCCCTCAGTTCCTAAGGAAATACCCCATCAGAACTGGTATTTTACAATAACTTATACGACCATCTTCATTGCTTAAAATGCATAACCAGTTACATACATACAAAACACCAAAGAGTTCCGGAGTTCCGTTCTAGCCTTTATCGGCAGTTCCACTTCCCTAAGTAAGGAAGTATCACTTTTTGAAGTAAAATGGATGATTTGATGATAAATCACAAAACCGTTCTATCTCAAATAAACTTTCAACTTCTTTTTAACCCCTTGGGGGTTAATTTTGAAAACTACCAAATATGCTTTTCTTGTTAAGTATCAATCAGCTTATAAAACGCAGAACACACTATTATTTTATAGTATCAAAGAGTCTATAAACAAAGTTTCAAGTCTGCAACCTGAAAAATATTCATACCTCATACAAACTTTCAACTTCTTTTTCACCCCTTAGTGAGCGAATTTAGAAAAACGCCAAATATGCCTTTCTTGTTTAGTCATCGAGTCTACACCGTATTTTATTTTGTATTTCCGTTAAATTGAACGGGCTGCTTGGTACGTTACTAATTGGGAACAATCGGGAATCACTTTTAATTGGAACTACCTGGTATATCGTTCATTGTGATTTTTTTTTTCATTGACAATTCTGATTTTTTCACAGCCTCAAGGGACGGTAAGACCTGAGTATATCATTTAAATTTAAACTCGATACGTTCACGCATTCCAGAGGTAAATGGTCTTGACAGGATTTACTAATGTGTGGCCGAAAATTTTATGGCATATTATTACTTCCCAAACTATTGTTCCCATAGTTTCATTATTTTGTCAGAATCATCACATGGCAAACTAACGTTACGCAGAAGTGTCTCACGCATATTATCATGTTCCAACTCCAACCTAACCTAACCTAGTTTACAGAAGGAAATTCACCCAAATGAATGTTTGCAAATAATAATTTGGCAAATGTTGGTATGCCAAGTGAATCAATTGCAAAAAGTTGGTTGGCAAGTGATATTTGGCAAACTGAAATTCTGCGAAAAGGCAGGATACCTCTTGACAGACAGACGGACAAGAAAGTAATCCTGTAAGAGTTTCGTTTTTTCATTGTGGTACGGAACCATAACAATCACCAAATTCTTCTTCTTCTTCTTTGCTCATTCCCACATTAGGTGGGGTCGGCTCTCCTAATTATTTTTCTCCATAACAACCTATCGAGGGTTGTCGGGTCAGGAAGACCACCAAAACCAAATTAAAAATAAAAAAAAACCGATTTCTCCAAGATCTCCGATTTGTTTCCATCATAGGCTTCCTCAAATCCTACTTTCTGAATGCAAATTCTTGTAAATTAATAAAAATTACCAAAAGCGCCATACCTATAACATTTGAAGAGATCCCTCGATTTCTCCAACATCCCATCATCAGACCCCAACTTGGGGCCAATGGAACCACTCTTTTTGTGATGAACGTGTATATCCCACGTTCATCACAAAAATAATTTTAATAAAAATAGAATCGGTTCACAATTTTCAGAGATATCAGGTAACATACATACAACAAAAAAAACAGTCGAATTAAGAACCTCCTCCTTTTTTTGAAGTCGGTCAAAAATGAATTGATAAGCTTTTAAATTCTATCCAAATTTCCTTAATTTATTTGTAGGTAACGGCTACCTACATCAATTGTTACGATAGTGCGTATATCGGTTTTAAATACCCTAGCGCATATATGTATGTATATTGTCATGTACAAACTTACACTATAATTAGGTTTTTTCTTTTTATTTTACCATTTTGAATGTATAATAACTTGTTGACATGTAATATTTAGAATATTATAAATAAATGACTATGACTATTGTATACGTTTCGGCTATGTCCAATGGCTAAGGACACACTGTATTAAATATGGTGACAAATGTATTCTTACTTCCGTCACCACACCACACGGTATTTGTGTACACAAACTATGTATCAGTAAATATTACTTACTTATACTCGATGTAACTTCACGTAACCATCCATCCATATCTGGGTACATTATAGCCAACATTGCAGATACATCAGCAACTTTGCGGGGCGCGCGGAGGAATTTCGATTTAACTATTACCTATTTATTCCTTGCCCACTTTTTACGTCCTGCTTAATATAGACTCTGAAACAATCAGTAATATGTCAAACGTTGATCTACCAAAACAAATATCTGAGCAGATCAGAGAAATTGTCTCAGTCAGTCCTGCGTTATATTTAATTTGAAACCCCAATGACGTCTCTATTATTCTTTTTCGTCGCCTAGCAACCGAACGGCGATCGTAATTGTACATGAATTGTACCTATAGGGCGGCCGGATTTGAACATTTGCAAATAGGTGAATAGTGGTGCAAGTTTTATATTATCGTATATAAATATAAGCGTTTTTACTAAACTTTCCAAAAATAATATTTACAAACACTACATTAAGCTCACTCCATTCCACGGATACATATTAATACCATACAAATATTTCTCCAGTTGACAAACAAAACTAACTAAAATAACAAATACGTACTCGAAATAAAGCTCGTCTCTCAGTTATGATCCGATTCAATACTGACATACGAGGTTTCTAAGAGGAGTGTCAGTTTTGGCTATTAGACGACGATTTACTTGTATACTAGCAGATATACGATATGAAAGTGAAAAATTTGTATCCAGCTGTGGTCATAAATTTATGCAAACCTAATATTCAAATCGTATCATCATCATCATCAGACTATGATAGTCCACTGCTGGACGTAGGCAACTATGCGTATAAACGCATTAGGAGGTAAATGCCCATAATCGCCACACTGGGCAAGCGGATTGGCGATCGCAGTAATGTGTCCACTATAATGATGCTGCTGCCCACCATCAATATTTTATCAAATAGTGGTCAGTGACACTTCAATCCCTTAGTCGACTCTTACGACACCCGCAGGAGGAGTTGGGATGGTGACAAATGTATTCAAATCGTATAATAACAAGAATATAGAAAATACAAATAAATAACTAGGAATGTATTGCAATTTACTGGGAAACACGGCTAAATAACCTTTTGTGCCATTTCTGTAGGCTTATGATGGTACCGTCTTTAATCGTTTGTCGTTATTGCCGTTAGGTTCTAACAAGTATGTAGGTAAGTGAGGCGTAGCACGATAAATAGATAAAACGGGACCATCATAAGCCCCCTGGAAAGAGAATATAACTATAATATGTAAATCATTCTAGTTTCAAACGAAAAATCAATAAGTTACGTTTCCGAACTTATTTATCTCTTACTCTCTCTCTTCCGAACTTATTTACTCGTGCCGAAGCTGCCGCAGGGAAGTATCGCGAGTGCAGACTTCTGGCCGGAGGGCGCCGTACCTCGGCAGTTCTTTTAGTGTTAATGCGGTAAGATCATGGTCCGGCTACAGTTTGCATGGTACGGCTGCGGCTCAGACATGACAATGGAAAGCTGAGCTTAAAGTTTATGTACTTTGTAGTTCGCGAGGATTTGGTTTTTACTGAGTTTGGTACTGAGAAGATATATACATACTTTCTTACAAAGTCTTACGGCCGCAGAAATCGCGGTGGCGGTGAGTAGAGATTTTATTCCACAAATCAACCATTCATTAAAGACTCGTATCACTTTTAATATACCTATTATTATAATTATATTAACAAACATATTCTATCTATCTTATTAGGTATTATCATGATGACATCCTATCGTTTTGACTTCTAGCCGTCACACATGTGTTTTCAAATGATGTAATCTGTTGCCAGAGTATAGAAAATAAACTCCATTACACCAAATCGTATCCGTAAACTTCTTTCATTTTTAATCGTTTCTGCGAATGTAACTTATACGTGTTCGGTAGTATTGAGTTTTATTTAGAATCAGTTGTTATAGTTTTCTTGTATTCGGTCATAAAAATAACAAAAAACTTAAATAAATGAGTGAGTTCGAACGAATTTCTTCGTATTGATTTTCCCTACTTATTTAAAGACACTTTGAGTACTGGCATCCCTCGTCGTATATGTATATGATTTTATGTCATTTTGAATGTCAAAAAGAGCTGTCAACGGGAGCGATTTGGCGTGCGTCCGACCTCGAGGAGGCGCTCGCGCCATCTGAGTCAAAGGAGAATTTTGACTCGTGTCGCCATTTGTATGGAGAATATACGCAATTTTAAATTAAGGATTAAATTTCTTCGTTGTCTTTATGAGGAAAAATATGAATATGCCCTGATGCACTAATTCAGTTATCTGGCTTTTAAATTAACATAAATATTTTATGCCTGTTAAAGAAAAATATGCATTGCTTCGTGTTCGAAAAATATGCAATTTTTTGATTTTTCGGTACATTTAGAGCCGATTTCTAGGAAATCCATGTAAATATAAAATATAATATCAATTGGAGCCTCTGCATAGGTTCTTTCTGAATAAGTTCATGTAAGAAATATGTTTGTAGAGTAATATTTACTTAACAAATTCTTTGTTCGAAAATAGGTCTAAAACGACAAAATCGGGAATCCGACCCTTAAATACATTTTGATGCTGTTCATAGTATAGGTATTGATATATGAGGAAGAATTAAGTAATATTACCTAGCCCGTTTTTTAATCTGTTTTATTAAATCAGGTCCATCCATACAAGTTTAAAGAAAGAAAACAAAGCAATGTGTCCTTAAATTTATGTTCATAACTACCTGATCTTCCATTTGACTAAGCACGTATCTCCTTCAGAAGACCATTCAATATATAAAACAAGCTATAGGTGGGAATGTACGTAATATTGTGAACCGAGTATTACCTATATAAGGATATTAAGAATGAAGGACAGCAGGCCTTCTGAATTATCCATAAATTCATCATCATCATCATCAGCCTATGATAGTCCACTGTTGGACGTACCTAAGCCTATCTTATTAACTATGCGTATAGACGCAGACCCATATAAATGCCCATAATCGCCATGCTGGGCAAGCGGATTGGCGATGACAGTAATGTGTCCACTATGATGACGCTGCTGCCCATAATCTTTCTTTTATCAAATAATGGTCAGTGACACTTCAATCCCTTAGTCGACTCTTACGACACCCGCAGGAGGAGTTGGGGTGGTGACAAATGTATTCTTACTGCCGTCACCACACGGCCAACAATGGAATCCATAAATTGGACAAATCATTTTCAGTGTTGGGGTTTTATTAACAAGCACATTAAGTTTCTAATGCCACGTAAGTCAATGTAACTACATGCTTTCGAAGTGTATGACACGAGCTATGTAAATCGGAGGGCTAGTTTGCCAACATTGTTTGGATATTGCAAACACTCCCTGTAATGTTAACAATTAGGTAGTAACCCTTATCACGCCTAACTTGATTTCTCTCTAGTTCGGGACCCTCTATACTCATACATAGGTACCTACATCTAATGCATGTTTTTAGAAATTTGCAGTCTTTATGCTAATTTTAATTTTATTAGGTACATAGATTAAAATAAAACGTACCTTAAGACGATACCTGCGCTAACATAAAGCACGCCCACACGAAAGAGACACGGTTATGTCGGTTATGGCTCACACATATGAAAGGGAGGGATGCACCGCTCATTAGGATTGTATTTTTTGGACAAATCACGAAAAATATGAGACTCTGGGATTTTAATCAAAATTTTGTATTGTCATATTCCTTTGTTTAAAAGCCGTGCGATCCAAATTGATCGAAAAATAATTGATCGCGAATAATGTTATTAATCATGTTTCTGTATTACAAAATCATACAAAATTTTTAGTCGTTATTTCATTCATAAAAAAATATTTCATTATTTCTCATAATGGATCTCAAATACATTATGAGCTTATAAGAAAATTGAAATCTCCTGAGCATTAAAAACACGCGTACTTATTGCCTTAAACTAATATTGCTTGTTTCTAGCAACCTTTACAATACTAGATTGTGTCACTAGGAATCAAAATGAATCCTGACCGTAACGAGGGATTCAAACGTCAACGCCCAAGACTTGATACCGTGTGACACCTACTGCTTTTTACACCACCTGGGTAAGGCCGCGGATTTTGACGAATTCGGAGCTTAAAATTTGTCTTGCTCATAAAACAAAACTGATAACATCTAGAGAACTCTGATCAATTTTAAAATATTCCTCTATGCTCAGTTACATGTAATCAAATGAAATAGCCAATTTAGCTCTTTATTTAAAATTAATAAATAAATATTTCTGCCAAAAACGTAACATAAGTCGAGTAATTTTTTCGACTACGAGTACTTAAAACTTTTTTTTTTTTTCATATTATTAAACTTGTCAGCATTAAATGTTTGATTTTAAACCAAATTAGAATGATAAACGATTGCTTCGTTCATTAAGGACTTATGATATGTGAACAATTTTACTGTTTTCTTTCCCTTTACTTTTCGGGTCACCGATTCCAAACTTACGTTACGATACTTTCGTAACGCTTTTTTAAGGTCATATTTAAGCCAATGTTGGTAGAAATTTGTTTATCGACACTAGCAACTCTTATTCTAGTAGGGCGACACCCATAAGCATACTCACTCCCATTAATTTGTTAACAAATGGTTGTCACAGTGCACGCGGCGAAAGTTTTAGCAAAAAACGTCTAAAGTGGAAGTGTGATTTTTACGGTAAGTAGTGATTATTATTAAACGGCTGTTTTTTCATACGAAAGGGTTTAGTTTCAAACTTCAGTAGCATGTATTATTATGTTCAGATTGCAATTATTTACCAAGATAATCAACCTTTTTTCAAATATACGTTACACTTATGTTACGAATACGTTACATTTTTACAAAACGTAACGTATTTTTTATGTTACGTAACGAAAATATGTGGTAAAGGGAAGTGCACACAGAAATTTACTGATTTCAATGAGTTTTATTAGATTTTGAATGACAGCATACTGTAACAAGTGTATGCGAAACAAATCAAATTATTTTGTTATTTAGGTATTTTGATTTGCGTTTTTTTAAGTAATTAGCTTTTTCTAGTGGGTAATTTTACCCCCCTAGGGCTAATGAAATACAGTATAATTATTAACACGTTTAATAGTGTTAATTAATAACAGTTAAATTTCCATTTAAGCATTTATGGTGATTTATTTAGTTTATTTAGTTCCAAAGATTATGGCATTAAAACATTTATAAATCCTGTTAATTTAAGTAATTACTAAGTATGAGAAATTACATTATATGGGTTGATTATTATATCTGATTAAAACAACTATTTAGTGATAAAAATATGTTTTTTTACGACCTTTATTTAATCAGAGTTCATACCAGTATGAGCTGAGCTTTATAGTAACTTTCGTTGCGTTTTATGGTAACGTAACGTATTTTTTTTATGTTATGTCTGTGTCACATTCGTCAAAATCCGCGGCCTTACCCACCTATGAGATAACTAAAAGTTATTATAAATTTAACATTTAAGCAAGTAATCAATTCTAAATGAATAGTAATCGATTATGAACGTATTGTTTATTTTCATATTTCATTTTTTTAGGCTGTCAATAGAAAGTTACTGATCAGAAAAGTGCCACTTTGTTTCTTCCTATCAGGGAACAAAATACAAGTATTCGGTGTGAAAAAGATTTGTCGTATATGACGAGATCGATAGCTGTGTAACTAAATCAAAAATATTTCGATCGAAAATCTATCACCTGGAGGCTTATAATGATTTGGTGATTATCATGATAAGTTTCACTTTTGCACTTACATCAATTGTATTTTTGTCGATAGTAATAAAATTTATTAATTATTTGAAATAAAACTATGAAAACTGATAAACTCGCGTATAATAACTAATTTTAACTTCATTCCTTTATTAATTATAATTTAATTCAATGAGGTGTACATATTTAAATTAATCACAAATTAAACTGAGATTAAAAAATAAAGACAAAATGTATACTAAAATTAACATATAGCTATAGGTATCTAAATAATCTATCTATATTATCTAGTTACAAAGTGACAGCACAAACAATAAAAGGGCTCATCTCTTTGTACTTTTCACGTTTAGGGACACCTAATTAGCGGGAGATTAAAAAACGTTAATTGCAGTCAGGTTCGTAACGACAATTAGGTACCTACATATACCTACGTACCTATTTGGAATTTTAAAATGTATCAGCGTTTTTATATTATAATATCGCTTATAGTTACCAAAACTGAGTTTTTATTGAAATTTAGTGCTTAGTTAGTCCTTAATTGTCGTTACAAACCTGAGTGGAATGAAGGTTTTTTAATTTCTTGCGAATTGGATGTCCCTAAAAGTGAAAAGTACAAAGAGATGAGCCGATAAAGCCGATAAAAACTATAAATAAATTCGGATGTATTTGTAAAAATAGTATGGGATAATATTATTCACCACACATGCAGATACATAACCTATAACGTTGAAATGAAAAAGGGAAGGAGTATAAACTCACATTTATCATGACAAAACTCTCTCCCAATCGTCTAAAACTGATAAGCAAAGCACTCACCTGCATCGGCCGACGCCTACGTCAGGGTGCGAGTGACAGGGGTCGAGGCTCGAACCGCTGGCTTAGTATATATTACCTATGTATACCTACTCCCTATACAGTCACCAGCAACATTTAAGGACACAAAAATATCTGACATAACCTTAAAGGCCGTTTTCCAAAAAAATCCCCAAAATCAGATACCTCCATATCTGGGCACGTGCCTGGGTTCATTCGAATGAGAATCGAGCGAAACTAAAAAATAAAGTCTCAAAAACATCCATTACGGCATGTTTTTTCTATACTACGAGCATGACGTATCGGAAACTCAATTTTTGTACAAATATTTTTCACCATATTTTTTTTATTATCTCGATCGTATATACCTATATATACCTACTCCCTTATGAACAGTCACCAGCAACATTTAACACAAGGACACAAAAATATCTGACATAACCTTAAAGGGCGTTTTCCAAAAAAATCCCCAAAACCAGATACCTTCAGATCTGGACACGTGCCTGGGCTTATTTGAATGAGAATCACGAGTTCACGAGGGATTCAATGTAGATAATAAAAAATAAAGTCCCAAAAAAATCCATTACGTCACGTTTTTTTCTATACTATGAGCATCACGTATCGGAAACCCAATTTTTGTATAAAAAAAATTCACCATATTTTTTATTATCTCGATCGAATCAGCTCGTGATTCTGATTCGAATGAGCCCAAACAAGTCCAGCTCTGGAAGTATCAGGTTTTCGGGGTGTTTTTTCGATAACGCCCTAGAACGAAAAAGCGACTATTGGAAATGCATAAGGTTTTGGAAAACTAGAGTGGGATCCGGATTGGCGGCCATCTAATAATTCATTTTATTGCTAAGAAAATCGTACCAGGTAGGTACCTATGGCTAACAGTACCTGTGTGCTTAGAGAAGTTGCCAATCGCTAACGCTTAATCGTCAATCGTAAACGAAAGGCAGCTAACTGTCGTTGTCGCACTAATATGAAAGAGTAACAGAGAGGGAAAACTACGATACGCTACTAAGCGTTAGCGATTGGCAACTTGGCTAAGCATCCTGGTTTACCTACGTGAGAGAAACTCACACTCGACAGAGAGATATACAAATGAAGACACGAAAACGATAAATAAATTACAAGTAACCTGAAAAACCCGTTCGCATTGATGTCAATTCCAGCTAAAGGTATATCAGTTTCTGTCACCCGGATCTGACAGCCGCAAGCCTCGTTACCCCCGCGGGGCAAGGTTCCAATAGAGACGTAAAGGGTAACTTTACTTTTTACGGCGCCTTAATAATAGGGTTCTGTGTGACGAATTATTTAGTAGGTTACCAATTAGGTAAGGGTGAAAGGACGATAGAATATTATATGGATGTTCTATGGCATACTCTAATGAGGATTCAATTTTGTTTTATAGGTATTTCAAAGTGATTCACCTTTACAAGTAGGTCCGTGCGTCAGTAGAAAACGAAAAAAAAAAATAAACCTAAAAACTTGTTATCAACAAATTAAAGCTTTAAACATTGAGTACACATACATTTTTAAGTAGCTTAAATTATTGAGTAAAATTAGTATTAAGGTAAAAATAAATTTACGAACATATTGCACGATATGTGCCAAAGACAACAAATGGTATTGAAAGCCATATATTATTTGCCAGTAAATGGAATTTGACTAAAATACGAGTAAACATGAATAATCTTAATAACTTTTTCTCAAACTTGCTACGGAATGTTGATGTTACTTACGTTAAATTAAACCCGGAAATACTATGTATCCGGTGTCATGTACTAAGATGATATGTAAAGAGATTTCATGTATTTATTTCACACCTAGGACTGCAAACAAACTGTCTTTTGTTTTGAAACGTCAAATTGTACAACTAGGTCTTGACATTCAGCCACAGAAAAAAAAACTATTGGTTTATTTACAAATCAAATAGTATGGTTCGGCGAAATCAGTTCGTTTTATTTCATGGCAAGTTTGAGAAAAGCACTATACAAATCTCGGCGAGAAACAGGGTTACAGGCCGCGTATTCCTATCTGGCCTCAGTTCCTTCGGCCAGATATATCTACTTGGCCTGTAACCCTTCGTTTCCCGTCCTCTATAGTAATGTACTATTAACAAATGTGCAGTAACAGTTATAATTATACGATGCAGCAACAGTTATGTTATTGCTGTGTTATCCTACAGTTCTAATTTTCGGCTTATAATATTGTGAAAACAATAACAAATTTATTTCTAGCCAACTAGAAACATAATCCTCAAATTGTATAAGTACTTTAGGTACCTATGAATAGCACATTGTAGGCTGCAGCAATTTTGCTCGCTACTTGTAAAAGTACTCATGTTCCAAGTGGACATGTTAGCTCCGCTCTAAAGCGATGTTCTTTGAAGGTAAAGGGGCCCACTATTATCAGGAACTACACGAGACCCCGCACGCCCTCTTATGAGATAATTTCACATCTGACCGATTTCTCGTTCGAGCGGGCGTTTATTGAAAAAGGTCCGAGGAAAGATTAGAAATTTATTAGGTAGGTCTAGTTGGATGCGAGATTAGAAATTTACGTGACGTGACCCAAGCACACCCAAGTCCTTTTCTCCGCTTACAATTTCCCAACCTATATTTATTTTACTGCGCGAGGAATTCCTTTTTGGATAACGCTTCTGAGAAACGTTATGACATTATTTCTGCGTCAAATATGGATTGCTTGGTTTTAGCGTTTTCAAGGAAAATGACAGGTTATTAATATTGAATTGCCATGAAATAAATATGAGGCCGTACCGTGCTTTAGTTACCTACCAAAAACTTAGGCATAATAATATAATTATGGTACCTATGTAGATTTATGGATCAAACTGTCAGATCAACTCAAGTAAAATATTATATTCTCCATTCATTTTACACACAGAACTTTTTTATTAGCTGTGTTAGTATTCTTTGATTTTTTTCCCTAACAACTAATATTATCATAACCAGGGCCCGTAATTTTCATGCCGATGACATCAATTTGACGTCACGCTCCATTTAGGGTGATCCGAAATAGTTTTATTGTTCATTATTAATCATTAGTCGTCAATCATTTTAATCATGTACAATAACTTCAAAAGTAGTATATTTACACGTGAAATAAATAACACCTACTTGGTACATGAAACATAAATAAAACTATTTGATTTGTGTTTATACATACATTTTATTAAATGATATTGTTAACACATTTAAATAATTAAGTAGATAACAGAATTCCTCTTTAATGTACAGCACGTATCAAGTAGGAATTATTTATTTCACGAGTAAATATACTACTTTTGAAGTCATTTGTACATGATTAAAATGATTGACGATTAATGATTAATAATGAACAATAAAACTATTTCGGATCACCCTAAATGGAGCGTGACGTCAAATTGATGTCATCGGCATGAAAGTTACGGGCCCCGATCATAACAAACAAAACATTAACACGAGTAGGTCATCATTAGATCAGCCGAAAAACGTCCACTCTGCCTCCCCCGAAGATTGCCACAATGACCGTTCCTACGCTACCCGGATCCAGTGAACTCCTTTGAATTTCACCAGGTCACCTTGTGAGGGGCCACCCTACCCCACCGTACCCACGCTGCGCCTTCCGTTACGTGGCCGCCACTCGAGAACGCTAATTACGAGTAGGTACACTAGGTACACAAGATGAGTTTACACTTGCAAGTTATTCTTGCAACTCTTCAACTCAACTCTTACTTGTATGTAACCTTGTTTCAAAACTTGCAGATGTAAAATCACCTGTACAAGTATCTATAAAAGCCCCACATTGACATAGGTTCCGTTTGCTGGGATAATTTGAACATTAACCCTTTAACGGGCAAGACTCAAAAAATCCTGAATTTAAGCTTCAATGCCATCCTGTAGTATAAAAAAATCTGTACAGGAAAAAAATACAAAAATATAGTGATATAGGGCAGTCGTTTTTGCAACCGATGCAGTAAGTATAAAAGGTTAAAAATGTCAGACATAAAAGTTATCTCTACTGTGTTCTCTATTCCTAGCAGTATAGCAAAAGTTGAGCGTTGTCATATTTTTTTCTGACAGAAATTTTTGGATTGAGTATAAGAACTAGCATTTCATTTACTTAATAGTTCCCTGCCTGTCTTCCTTTAGAAGTCGACGCCGGAACTAATGTTACGTGAATCTGCCTTAACCGCAAAAGGCAACGGAAAAGGTTCCGTTCTTCCGCTTCATTGCCTGAATGAGAAACCTGTTGACAATATTGTTTTCGTCATAATGGAGCACGCAGGAAATATATAATTTTACGCGGAAATTAAATTTCCGATGAATATAAAATCGCTTGCATGGAAAATGACTTTTAAAGTCATCACTGAGTTCGTCCATTCTGAAGAATGAATTTAAGCTCACCCATAAAAAACAAATAAAAAAAATTGTCAGAAATGAGAAGCAGGGGCTGTTCTTCTGACAATTTAAGGACTAATTTTTATTTTCATTTATCTCTTCTGCAATGACTGAGACGACACGACATGCCAGACAATGTATTGATTTAAACTTTCACGATTATCACTCATATTTTAAAGACAAAAGGGGCTTAATCGCGTAAACTTACGTTTAATTATCCCAGTCAGACTCCCTGCCTGCGACCACCGGTGTAACGTCATGCCCGAAACGTCAGGATATAATTAAACGTAAGTTTACGCGATTAAGTCCCGTTTGTCTTTAAAATATAACATGCCAGACTACAAACAAGTGTGTAGTAACCCTTATCACAAGATTTCGCTGAAGTCTGTCAAGTCATCTTAGAAATGAAGAGAAATTGGGAAAGGTATGACGCCCAAAGATACTTTTAATCGCATGCCTTTTTGACAAAAAAAATCTAACAATAATCAACAAACACAGCAAAATACGCGGCCTTAAACCCCTTGGAAACTTTTTTGTTACACTTATTCGATTAGTCTTTCATAAATCCGTTTGTATCGGGTCTGCATACAGCATAATACATAGGTATATAAATGACAAAAATAATTTATTGCGAAGGCTTACTCACCTTTTACATTAAACATACCTACTACCAGCCTTATAAATTAGGTTAACCACAGAGTGTTTGCGGTGCCGTCATTTTCATACAATTGGCCCGCATGGATGTATTTCGGGGCACTCCAAATACTTAGTAAACCAATTGGCTAATAGTTTAGGGACACTCGATGTCAGAAGTATTTTTTGCCATGTACAGTCGAGGATATAAGTAGTTAGAAATGTTAAATGATAGTGGCTTCAATTTAATTATTGTTTTTTAATTGGGCTTATTATAGTCTTATTGTATGAAATCGTTTCAAAAAACAAAATTTGACATGGGTTTACAATAACATTTATAACTTCTTAGAATGACGAATGAATTTTAAATTTAATATGGGAGCTACTTTTGGGGGGGTAAATTAAAAAAATAAAAAAAAAAGTTTTGCAGCCTGTATCATGTGACATCATCATCATCAGCCTATGATAGTCCACTACTGGACGAAGGCCTCTCCTATTAACTATGCGCAGAGACGCATTAGGAGGTAAATGCCCATAATCACCACGATGGGCAAGCAGATTGGCGATCGAAGTAATGTGTCCACTATGATGACGCTGCTGCCCATATGTGACATACTTGTATCAAATGAAAGGACTTAGTGTGAGAATTTTAAATATACCTATATTGTTGTATTATTGCGCCCTGATCTCTAAAACTGCTGGGTTGGGCACGTTTCATATTTTACAAATAGTTCCTTAGGTTACAGTTCAAATCTCAATATTCCTGAACGTACAGTCAGCTGCAGAGATAAGTAGATTTTTGCATACAAATTTGTATGTTGTGACATTATAAAGTGCGCATGACGAATACCTACTAGTGCAGCGGGAACAGTGGTACTTCCCTTAATGTTGGTTGGTGTTTCAATAACCTTATAAGATCACTAGATATAAGTTTTGCAATTAATAACCATACACGTACAAAAAAGAAAAACAAATATATTGCAGCAACTATTGTATGTATCTATTTGAAGTTGTAATTTAGTAACCGAAAACATCTCACTGTAAAAACATCTCACTGTAAAAACATCTCACTCAAGTGCAATTGAATAATGTTCAAAATTTTCAAAAGAAATATTACACGTAGAAGACAAGAATATTATATTATACAGCGTGTTACCATGACCCAGGTTTTTATGAAAATAAGTAATAATACGCATTACTGGCAATCGTTTTCAAGTATTAAGAGTTGAGAAATTTTAAATTTACTGTACAATGAATTTTATTTCCTTGGAACGATCAATGTAACGCGTGTCCTGCTTACTTATCAAACGCCGCGAGTGGCTGCTGCGGACATTGTCAAGCGCTAATTAACGATTCATTTTGAAGTACAATGCTTCTCACTGAACTTACTATCTTGGAAAAATAAACGTTTAAAATTAAAAAAATATATCGAATAATGCTCACTGGGTTGGATAAAAATCTATATCTACATCCTCGGTTTCAATAAAAAGCCTTCTTGATATTAACCCACTGTATATTGTAATATTGTATTCGACACTCAAATTCATGTACATATTTACCTTCGCGAAATTGATGTCTCAAAGCGCGTAATGGAGTAAAGCAGACGTCAATTGGTACGAACGACGTCGATAACTGCCTGTATCGTAACTGTTCAATAAAAGCCTTTGATATATATGTTTGTAGATATCTACCAAAGTGACAGTTTGATATGCAGGCGACACTCGATATTGTACTCGAGCGTTCCACTGATCAGAACCGATCGGGGCTTGCCAACCTGTGGTCGAAATAAATAAATATCTTGGGACATCTTACATAAATCGTATTTAAGTTTATTTCTTTATTCACAGAAATAAACTTAATTGTAACAAATAATGCTATGTTTTTGTAAAGAAATATAATAACTACATAAAATAAGTATATAATATATAAAATAAGGTCATCAGGTTATAGTCAAAAAACTCAGTTGCCCTTTTTTTTTGAGGAGTATAATTATGATTCTTGTTGGCGTTATATTATATATTATAGGTAGATAGAGAAGTTATAATATTATGTTACGTTTCTTCAGTCATAATAATAATAAAGCGCTTACTTAACCCAACTCTAGATCGATTCATAAAAAATACAACGCAAAATACAGCAAATAAATAAAGCACTAAGTTTAAAGATATTACAGAAAACAAATTTAAATATTTTGACAAATTAACATTTTACAAAAATAATTAAAAGTTGATTTTTATTATTGAATTGCGGGATCGGTTTTTAATCAAAAAAACTGAATCGAGACATCGGGAAATTTTAAATTAACATTTTATGAAAAGGTTGGTCATCCCTGCTTTAGGTATAGATGACGGGATGCTTAATGCATGTCGCATCCAATACGTGCACGAGATTGATCGATATGCAATGAGAAGCAGTGGAATATGCAGTGAGTGTTGACGGGAAACGATATTTCGAGCGTATTTTAAACGCTACCTCTGCGTGGTACGGTAGAGATAAAATATTGCAAAATCGTAGCCAATATTGTATCCAGTAATTATTTAATACGGGTAGAATTATATTCATAATATTCTGGAACAGGAGTTGTAATTTCATAGCATGTTCGTACTACAGCCAACTATGTCTAACATCCACAGTTGGCTTGTCTTATTTATTTCATCATCATCATCAGCCTATGATAGTCTACTGCTGCACGTAGGCCTCTCCTATTAACTATGCGTATAAACGCATTAGGAGGAAAATACCCATAATCGCCACGCTGGGCAAGCGGATTGGCGATCACAGTAATGTGTCCACTATGATGACGCTGCTGCTGCTGCCCATCATCAATCTTTTATCAAATAATGGTCAGTGACACTTCTATCCCTTAGTCGACTCTTACGGCACCCGCAGGAGTTGAGGTGGTGACAAATGTATTCTTATTGCCGTCACCACACGGCTTATTTATTTAGTTAAATTTTATTGCGCAAAAGAAAATATTAACCTACAAAAGGAGAACTTAATGTTAAGGGCATTCTCTATTACCAGTCAACCTTAAAGCAAAGCAGGGGTCTCGTTTCGTCGGTCGAAAACGAAGGGCCATATCGGTCCGTACGAACATGACAGACATTTAGACTGCGGCTCCATTGAGGCGGAGAGGAGCGGAGATGTGCAAAATTGGCCATTGACCGCATCACAGTGTTTCGAATTTTGAATTTGAAGAATGTAATTGGTCAATTTTTTGGGGAGGAACTTCCTCCCGCGGACGGTCCGTCTGTGGAATGAGCTCCCTGCCGAGGTTTTCCCGTTGGACTACAGTATGGGGTTCTTCAAAAGAGGAGTGTACAAGTTTTTATTGGGTCCGCAACGCGCATGTGACACCCCTGGGGTTGCAGGCGCCCATAGGCTACGGTGACTGCTTTCCATCAGGCGGGCCGTATGCTTGTTTGCCACCGACGTGGTATAAAAAAAAAAATTTTTGCACATCTCCGTGATCTCCGCTCCTCTCCACCTCAATGGAGCCGCAACCTTATAAGGTGCTCCAAAGAGGTGAATCACATTGTTTAGGGCGTTTTTTTTTGTGTTACATAGTAGTGTTACTTAATAATCGCAAACACATTAATAGTAACTTCTCATTGTAAAAATAATTATGTGTGTACTTCGATTAATCGTTACTAAAGTCAGCAAACGAAAAAAAAAATACCTACAATTCCTTTCATGTACTTATGGATACTATTTATAACTAGAGAAGAAAATTAAAGCTGCGCAGATACAGTCGTCTAAGAACCATTGTACACATAATTGATCATCTACCCAGACTAGAGGTAATTAATGCACCTCGCGGGCCATCACTCACGTTAGTTACTTATACGACCTTTGTGAGTTCGGCGTCAATTGCGGTACTTGATCAGCAAAATTACGACGCCGAGGGGAAATCCGTTGGACGGTCGTTCGTCAACCTACATTGAGGTATAAATGCTCCGATTACCGACGTGAAATCAGCTTCCCATTGTTTTCAGAGAGCGTAACCAAAATTCCAATCAGACACTCGGTAGAATAGCAGATGTTTCTCTTTCTGTCACTCTTACTTATTAGTGCGACGAATACATTTGCGTGTAGTTCGCGCCTGAGAGTTAACGATTGGCACCTTCGCTACGCAGCTGGTTTCTGATCTGGCCACGTAGTCAAGATGCCATGTTCTGACATTTCGTCCTAAGAAAGTTATGTATCGCGCAATAGTACATTTCGATGAAAGTGCAAAAAATTTTTTTTCGATGAGGCTGAAAGTTGGAGCCCGAGTGTAACGAGGGCGACAATCACCAAAGTTAAAAAGTTTTTACCCGTGTATCGAACGCCTTTTTTCATAACGAGTGCCTTAAAAAGAGAAATTACCCAGCAAAGTTCGTTTTTGCTCACTAGTTAGGAAAATGTTTTTTTGAAATTTGGCATTCTGAGAAAATTATCTACTCAGAATGTGACATAGGTACCTATTTAGAAACGGGGCGTTATTAGATAGTACCATTCTCCACAAAGACATTTGTTTCCTGAGTCACTAATAACCTTGCACACACAATGTAGGTATAAGTCATACTGAGCAACTTTTAGTATGGGACCAACCCCGAAATCGTGAAATGAATGACTTTTTCATACAAACTGGTTACGCGATTTCGACATTTTGCAAGGGCAAGTGATTTTTTTTCGTTGGTCCGTACTAAAAGTTGTTCAGTTCATATACGATGAGTGTGAGGTAATTAGTGACTCAAGAGACACTCTGTATATATACTTTATTGGGCACATTTATGTACCTATTTTAGTACCTTTTCCGATACGTCAGCAAGATCAAAGGACACGAAGAAATTTGGTAATTTTTCAGAACGCACTTTCCTTTAATGTTCTATTCAAATTTCTAGACCTTGGCTTCTTTGGTATAAAGTTTCATTATATTCTCGACGTTCAGTTTGCCAGTCGAGCCACGTAGAGGAGGCTATTGGACAACAATAATGGCCACGCGAGATTGCTTTTCTGACAATAATCGCATACTGGAGACGCGACAAAGATTTCGATTTCGTTGGATGTGGTACATACCCGGTAGTACCCAGACAGTATTAGTGAACTGGCGCTTCAATTCTATTTTTATGCTTCGATAATGTTTGATCTGTTCTCGATCATATTGTAATGATAGTATTTAAGGAATACATCAAGTCAGGAATCGGAACCAGTTTTTTTTGGAAAACCTCGAAATACCTAGCCCAAAATTTTGAAAAAAATTACACTCTTTGACAACTCAATACACTCAATATTTTATGTAATTAACATTATCGTAATTTTGAATAACTCCATTAACAAAGATTTTACATACCGAAGAACGAAAAGGAACTAAATTAAAACCGTTCTTTTGTATAGAGAAAAAACCGATATCCGATCTGTGCTTCAAGTTAATAAAAAGTGAATGACCGAATTTTTGTAATACATGTACATGTAATTGTGTAATCCAATATATCTACGCGTATAACATACATTGTACTTTACTTTCTTATTACTGTAGTCTATTTTAAGCGGTGAGAATCAATTTGTAATTTTTCTAATAGGTATAACGTTTAGTGGTTAATGAACAACCAATATAATATTTAAATAACCGACCAAATACAAAACCACATGGATCTGAGTTTAACCTAATTTATTTTGGTCACATACAATATACCCTCAATTAGGGATCCCAATTAGTTAAGAGCCATTTTATAATATATTTTATTTAATACTGAAAAGTACACTATACATCGTTAATAACTTCATGGAACCTAAGTGCACTTCCTGATAGGATTTCATACGTGCCAGTGACGTAGCCACCCTCTTTCTAGCCTATAAAATTGCGATTTTCATTCTTGTAGTTCTAATTATGTTTGATACGAGTTCCTACAACGTAAGTAAATGGTAACTAAAGGAATCAAAATACACCAATTTAGCAAAATGTGTACCTATATGTAACAAAAATTAAAATTGCGTCAATCCTTGGGTAGTTAACTAATTACTTGTGATAGAAAACATTTATAATTTATATGGACAATTAAATAATATTCGTTTGTTTTTGTTGATACATACCCAACCATGCCGTATAGGTACGAGGTTGTTTTTGATCCTAAGACACCCCGGAGGTGCACAGTGTCTCCATAAAAATAGGTAAGCACAGCAGAGTTAATAAGTTTAAGTTTTCTCCGAAATGTCAGGGGTTCGCCGTACCGACGAAGTAAGGAATAAACACGAACGAGAGCGAGAAAATCAATTTATGTAAAAAATCAGCAGCTCAAACGTGAAATTCGTAACTTTATATAGCTCATTTTGTCCCATTTCACGTTCGAAGCCACTTGCAAATTTCTCCAGACATACTCATTGACGGCGTTTCGACATCAAAGGTTGGATAAATTTTGTTACTCATATTTACTTCTCAGGCAAGCTTGTTTGCAAACGAGTGAATGTAAGAATTTGCATGAACTTGCTGCCTGTAATACTTGATAGACTTTGTTAGAAACATCAGTGTGCCTATCTTTTTATTAATGAGTAAAATTAATTTAAACGTGGACAGATAATTAAAGGCATTAAACCGAACCGGATTGCGCTACTTATTGATTCAGGGTGAATTACAATTTTAAGAATAAATTACAATCCAAATATACTATAGTCAAAGAACAGATGCCAAGAAAATCAATGCTTAGCAATAAAACGTGTCCTTATGTGCAGCCTATTCACCTTTAGTTATCATATTTAGTAAACAACTTTCTAAGCTACCAAGTCCAAATACTCGTTTTTGCTCTAAACCTGCTATGATTGCCAATCATACCCTTATTCCCTAAAAAAATACCTGTGCCCGTATTACTTTCGTAAAGTATTTTTCCCGTTAGATTTTTTTTTATCAAGCACGGAATTTAGTGTCAGATACGTACACTTTTAGGTTAGAAAGTTGTTTATTGGTAAGACAGGTGTACTTAAGGATGAACGGGTTAAAGTATGCCACGTTATTCTTCGCGTAGTTATCGCTAATCATATTAAATAATTGATACCGGAACTTCTGCTACGTGGAAACTAATTCAATTGCCATAACAAAAGCTGGTTGTAGCAACTAAATTCCAAGAACCGCATTGTACCAGGGTCAAAAGTATTTTTGTTGTCTTATTTTGTGTCCCTAAAAACGTGACGCAGTGGTGATTTTTGTATGAGATGATGTTTTGTTTTCAATTTCTGATGTATAGATTAAAATCTAGCGTGAAAAAGAAATACAAGTGCACCGGATTTTTTTAAATAGGTACTGAGTCGAGATCGCAACTAAAAGCGTGAAAATTGGTATGTAACAAGACAACGAAAAGAATTTTGACCTGATTACGAGATAGTCCATTATATTACGGACACCTATGTATGGGAAAAGTTCACATCCGGATACCAGCACCAAATTTTAGTATGTTGTTAAATATGTCATTCTGTATCCAAAACTGCCGGGAGACACTCTCTCAAAGATCAAGGTCACCAGTAATGACGTCCTCAAAATGGCTGCTGCCTAATTTCGAAAAGCGCGTATTTGTTCCTCAACCGCCCAACGTACACCATTGTGTGTAGTATCAATTGAAATGTTATTAAATATGCTCTAACTTTGTCTTTTTGTGTTATAGCGTACATCTAAAAATAAAAAAAATATCGTTGAAAGAATAAATATTTTTTTGTACTCTTTTCGTACAATGTACATTTCATCAGGAAACAAGCGGTATTAGAAAAAAATATTGTACTACATAATTGTAGCCAAACTATTATCCTAAAATATACAGTTTGAATCATCGAAATCGGTTGAAAATAAAGAAAGTTATGCCATTTTCTATATTCCGCGGCAAACGCCTTACACCCGCCATCCGCTCGCCCGCCAGTTCGAAAATGTAAATTGTACCCAAACTATGCAATTGATTTATACTGATAAGATATGAACTAAAAGCCAATTAATTATACAAATACTAGTTGTTTTAAAAATACTGTTGTTATTCAAATAAAATACATAATTTAAGAAAAAACCAAATTAAAAGACAGAGGTACTTAGAGTAAGGTAGAAAAAAGGTAATAAATTCATAATAATAACTTCTACCTATCAATGAAAGAATATTATGTGTATATATATTTCAAGGTTTTATTCTGAACAGTAAATTCTGCAGTAAGTTCCTTCACATACACAAAGAAGAGTGCAATTTAAAACGTTTTTTACGCATACGCCAACGTGGACAAGGCACAAGTTCTTTACAACCTGCACTTGCATCAGGAATCGTTTTCCACAATGGAACTGGAATATAGACAAATACTATCTCTTCTTTTTTCCAGCTCCAATCGCAGGGATCAATTTTCTTGTGGATAAGGCAAGACACTTCGTCCATATCTTCGTTTGTTTGTATCATGGCCCGCTTTAGATGTTGAGTCAGTTTCAGTGCATCTTTTGTTGGTGAGATGCTTTCAAAACTCAATACTCAATCATTTATTGCTTCCACACAGTTTACAAGGTATTATGTGAACATAAAGTTTTTACCGCTATTCAGTTAGCTTTATTTTTAATGAAAACATTCCGTCTTGCTATAATTAATTGTTAATATCATTTGTAGTCTCTCTGGACATTCGTCATCCAAGTGGTGGACGGTCTTCCTCTTTCCCTCTTTCCAGTAGCCATGGACAGATAGTTTATCACGACATGACTGTCCGGTCGGCGAAGGACGTGACCTTACCATCTTAGCTTACTTTTACAATCTTGAAACGAACCCTTACATTACATAAGCGACGAACGCAGTCCTTAAGCGTGTCTCCGCCTGTTTATCGTAGCATACGATGTATGTGATAGAGTATTGAGTAAACTGGAAGAAATAGAAGCGGAGAGAGAGTGGAAAGAGGAAACCACTTCCAGGCAAGCTAAAATGACGTAAGGAGAACCCGATACTTTACGAAGTTGGAAAAAATTTACTTGAGGATGTTGATCACAATTATTTTGAAACAACACCCTCAACAGGCATCTTAAGGTGATGGGAATAAGTAATTAAGCAGCCAGTCCATATTACGGGAGAGACGAAACTAGTCAGCATGTTCTGGTAGAATGCATTATGTACGCAGCGGCATTATGTGTTTGGCAGGGATAGGTTGCAGGAGAAAGAACTCATGGACGTGTCGACGTCCATGAGTTCTTCGCTGGGGTCGCCCAGGGATATTCTACGGTTCTGCAAAAATACAAGGAGGCTAGAAGAAAATAATGGAGTAACGCAGCCGTGACATTAACCTACAGCTCCAGCAACGGGAAAGGGATGAATGAGCACACCAGATACACGACAGCCCACTCGATTCCGGCCGAAACATAACATGTGATGAGAAGCAATGGACGGATCGCATAAGAAATTAATCAAACTTACAGGCAAAGTCTCTTCAAACAAGCCAACGATCTTATCATCGTGTATCGAGAGCATGTAAATCCTTTCCAGGGTAAGCAACTCTAAACATCAAAGTTTCCGTCCCTCTAAAAAAACCCTCATGTATGGTGGTTATTTGTTTCAGCGGTGGCTGTGTGTACCTAAAATAATATTCTGGCATAGGCTTGTTCGCGTGAAGACGAGAGCATAGTCACGGAGGAAGAAGTGAGGACTTTACCTTTATATATTATGTACAGATTACAGTTGTCATTCCAACGGAATATTCATTAACCTACTAATTATTAAAATTAGCTATTTGCTCGTTATTCTTACTAATGCTCACTATGAATTATTAGTTGAAACAATTCTGCTGTTACGAACTGATGTAAGCTGCTTGACCTGGAAAAAGATTTACGTGCTCAGTATCGTGCTTTATATTGTTAGCTTGTGTGAACAAACTTTGCCTGTAGGTAAGTTTGATTATTTTTTTATGCGATCCGTCCATTGCTGAAATATCCGGGATTGCTTCTAATCACATACTTCGTTTGCTACGATGGGCAGGAGGAGTCGCGCTCACGGCCAGAGTTCACAACAAGCATGTAAAGAGGAGTTTCAAGGTTGTAAAAATAAGCTAAGATGGTAAGGTCACGTCCTTCGCCGACTGGACAGTCATGTCGTGATAAACTATCTGTCCATGGCTACTGGAAAGAGGAAGGCCGTCCACCACTTGGATGACGAATGTCCAGATACTACAAATTATATAACAATTGATTATAGCCAGACGGAATGATTTCATATAAATATAAAGCTATCGAAAGCATCTCACCTTAATTTATGATCTCACCAACTAAAGATGCACTGAAACTGACTCAACATCTGAAGCGGACAATTCTACAAACAAACGAAGATGTGGACGAAGTGCCTTGCCTTATCCACAAGAAAATTAATCCCTGCGATTGGAGCTGGAAAAAAGAAGAGAAAGTATTTGTCTATATTCCAGTTCCATTGTGGAAAACGATTCCTGATGCAAGTGCAAGTTGTAAAGAACTTGTGCCTTGTCCACGTTGACGTATTCGTAAAAAACGTTTTAAATTGCACTCTTCTTTGTGTATGTGAAGGAACTTGCTCTAGAATTTACTGTTCAGAATAAAACCTTGAAATACATACATAATATTCTTTTATTGATAGTTAGAAGTTATTATTATTCATTTGTTACCTTTTTTCTACCTTACTTTTTTTTAATTTTTTTTTTCTTAAATTTTGTATTTTATTTGAATAACAACAGTATTTTTAAAACAACTAGTATTTGTATAATTAATTGGCTTTTAGTTCATATCTTATCAGTATAAATCAATTGCATAGTTCGGGTGCAATTCACATTTTCGAACTGGCGGGCGAGCGGATGGCGGGTGTATGGCGTTAGCCGCGGAATATAAAAAATGACATAACTTTGTTTATTTTCAACCGATTTCGATGGTTTAAACTGTATATCTTAGGATAATAGTTTGGCTACAATTATGTAGTACAATATTTTTTTCTAATACCGCTTGTTTCCTGATGAAATGTACATTGTACGAAAAGAGTAAAAAATATTTTTATTCTTTCAACGATATTTTTTTTATTTCTAGATGTACGCTATAACACGAAAAGACAAAGTTAGAGCATATTTAATGACCTTTCGATTGATACTACACACGATGGTATCCGTTGGGCGGTCGAGGAACAAATAAGCGCTTTTTGAAATTAGGCATTAGGTATTTTGATGACGTCATTACTGGTGACCTTGACCTTTGAGAGAGTGTCTCCCGGCAGTTTTGGATACAGAATGACATATTTAACAACATACTACAATTTGGTGCTGGTATCCGAATGTGAACTTTTTTTCCGTAATATAATGGACTAAGACGATGGAAGATGGACTGAAGATGGACTAAGAAGTTGGTGATGATGTAAATCTATGAAGGTCTGTATGTTTCTCTACGGCAGCCATAATTGTTTCACATATTTATAATTTTTGTAGGTACCTATTACGAGTAATAACAAAAATTAACATGTTTTTTACGATGGTTTTTTTGATTAATTAATAAAAACACATTAAATATAGTCTGCCAAAGCAACTTCGGCAGTAACAGTAGAAACAAATCGCCATATGCATCTCTTTTTTGAGTCAATAACATTAGGGTAACAAAGAGACGGTATGATTATCTCTATCTGTGCCTCAAGTGAGTAAAACCCTAGACGAACCATATTGAAATTTCGTAACCCAACGTTGGCTAAACCCTATAGCGGTTGTGTGCGATATGGAGTTCGAATAATTTTACTTAGGTGCTTATAATAACTATACCTATTTCTATGTATAATAACATTAATAACCTCGAAAGAATGTCAATCTATGCCACCTTGAATACGACGTTGCCTGTTAAATTCGCTTCTAAAAATACATATAATTACAATTTTCATTCAACCGTGACTGGGTGCGCAATCAGTCCGATTTGTATTAAATGTGAAGCAAAGAGCCTGGGGTTGAAAACTGTTTATTGAAATCCTCAATAAGCGGCGCTTGGAGGTATATCCAGATATCGAAAATTTAAATCAACATAATATAATATTAATGTCAGCTTTTCTCACTCACGCATACATATTGTTATGAGACAGAATATGCGTAAAGATTATTATCATGTTGGTATAAAATCTGAATACGCCACTCGTGGAATGTTGTCCGGAATGGGGCGCAAAACTCGAGGCACCCTAATGACACCGACCTACTTTCCATACATTTCTGACATTCTTTTCAACAGGTATTCTATTCTCGAAGCGTCCATTGCATAATAATTGTATGTCTGCTTATCGTCTTATATTTTCAGAAACCGCCGATACATCAATAAGGTCTATTGATTTAAATTGATTTTTCTCTTCTGTCTTTTATTTATTAAAAAATACCTAAGCTAAGCCTACGCTAATTTATATTCATTGTATATCATGTGAGTTTGTTTATCTAATCTTTCAGTTCTCCACTCGATCTCTCAAAGGTTCGCTGGAAAAGATCCCTTATTTTGTACCAAAATTTCTGTGTAACTGTTTTTGTAACATATTCTATATAAAATAAAGTGATTTACTACTACTGCTACTAAGCACGACCGTTAAAAATAGACCTGCTATGAGACGTGGGTACATAATTCAAAAATTTGCAAAATTAATGTCTTATTTAGAACTTGCATTTTACCTTCAAAAATAAAAATATTGGAGATACCTACCGAAGAAGGGATCAAGTATGTGGAACTCACTTAACCTCTGAATTAGTTATCGAGTGGAATTCGGGAGCGGAATGGACTTTTCTCCATAAATACCTACATGTATGACTTAACATGTTCACTATCCGTATCCCACGTGTGGGACCACAGCTAGCTTCTATCATAAAAACCATAAAACAGGGGCAGTGCATGTGATTATTTTGATCCGTGAAAACACATATGATTAATATACCCCTACTTAGATACATCAAATAATTTAATCGTAAAATAACGAATACCTGTGTTATTTTTCGGTTTCGTTATAATAATCCCAGACTTTAACCCGCGACCTCTATACCAGGTAATAACTTAACACTTTACCTATTGATCCTTTGAACAAACTGCCGACCCTTTTATATTCAACGTAAAAACATACTCTCACAAATTCATATAAAAACTAAGCTAGGCAAACTGCTCCTTCACTTATTTCAAGCGCAATATTCGGAGTTTGCTCAGTAAACACAGGTATACTGTTACAGAAGGGTCAATAAAACAGTATGAAACCTATGTGAACAAAAATATTAGTTATTATGAACTTAGCATAAGCAATTGCAGGGAAATAAATATTTCGCGTTAGTGCTGCACATGCACATACTTATTTATGGACAATTTATTGACAGTTGACCTACGATTCTTAAGTAGCAAATGTAGCAATAGAGAAGGCATGATTAAAGTAACCGATAACGATAAACAATAATCGTTTGACATTTTACAAGTGTACTTACGTTTTATTTGGTCGTTTGCAGTTTTGCATTTCACAGTGTGAAATTTAGGGAATTGTAAACTCTGCGACGGTATGCATCCTTGTCATGTTATTAGTTATTACGATAACAAAATCTGACAAATTATTTTATGGAGCTATTTGCCATATGCTCCCGAGCATATGGCAAATATTTTATATAGGTATCACAGATTTGGTCACTTCGATCAAGTGGCGGAATAGATTGACTTTTTTCAAACCAAGGCAGACTGTCATAAAAAATTAAGGTCATAAAATTTCTGCAGAGTAGCGAGAGATTTAAAACAACTATTTCCAACAACGATTGAAATGACTGAATGAATACGAATTTTGATCATTTAAGTAGATACAAAAATATTCAAGGAAACATATCTGCAACACAGGCTTCGTCAGAGGGCAACAAACGCAAAATAAATCGGCAACAGGCTTCGTCTCATACACATCAATGATGGGATCCGCAACAAGCTTCGTCATATTACCTACATGCTAACACAACAGGACTTAGCTGAAGAAATCATCCCGAAACGTACCCGGCCCAAAAGTCCCCATTATACCGGCCGCGTTGCCGCGTTGAATGGCCAACGAAATCTGTTGGACCAGGTACGATCCGGAACGAGGATCACACCCCCTATCCTTCAGCCGTCGACCCACATCCCCAATGAATTTCTTTGCCTCCACAGCCCAAGGTCCCGCAGTTTCTACCGCCACCGGCACAAAGTCGTACGTCGGCTCCAAGGCAGAGTATTTAGTATGCTTTAGTTTGGCCGCATTCTCCGCTGCCGATCCTGCAGATCTAATAGTGTGACTCAAGTGAGACGCTGCAAACGTACTGACGCACGTTGCGTCCCACAAGAGGCACCTACCCTTCTGCCATGGAACCAACGTGAGACCATCAGGCCTCTTTCCATCCGTCCGGCTCAACCCTGGAGGCTCCAGAACGCAGGGCACGCCAGCCGACACCAAAGCCCTGCGAATCAAATCATTGATGGCATGATGCCTTGAAAACCGCCCCGCACACTTCAGACAACTAAGGCCATGGTGTCCATCCTCCTCAACCATGGCCCCACAGATGCAACGATGCGCTTCGCACACCTTGCACCCTAACCGCAAAGCGACGGCAATTCTCATGGAATCGTTGTCCAATAAAGTGCCCAACGACGGGGAAGGCAGCGCATGCAGCCATGCCCCCGACTCGACTCTCGACGCAGCCTTGAGACGTGCCAAGTTCGATCCTACCGCACCCTCCAAACAACTGACAAAGGTCCTCTTACATAAAAGATACACAATTTAAATCAGCTTGGGCGTAACATTCTAAATACGAGTAGTGCGACATAAGTACCTACGTACCTACGTACTGGGTAGGAAAATCATACGCGCCCTCTAAGACCCTTCACTGTTCATGTGACAAGGGCCCTCGACTCACAGAAAAACTCGCGGTAGCGAAACCAGAAATGAAAACAAAAAATAACTGAATACGAGTGAGTACGACCTGAAAATGATGTTCAAGGTATACTGTATCTGGTATATTTTTGATAGACTTTTTGTTGAGTTTTGTTACTTAGTTAAAATATAATATTGAAAATAAATATAGCACATTATTAATTAGCAATAGTATGCCACCACAAATCCAAAATAGATAAAAAATATGCGAACGAAACAAAACACACCTGAATTTAGAACACAAAAATTCTACTCACTACGGTGCATGGCGTGAAGAACTTGATAACTCGAGATGAAAAGTAGAAGGAATTTGAACTTATTTACCAAAATATCTCGATTTATCAAGTTCTTCACGCCATGCACCGTTAATTATAATCAAATTCTTCTATTGAACTATGAGTTAATTATTATTAACTGTAACAACCTGTAAAAGTAAGGTGCGTTTACTAGGTCATTGACCAATTTAGCTTTAGATTTTGTGAAAAATGTGCCTCGTGTTCTGAACAACAATAAAAACGACTCATCAATCATCGGTTTCGTTATTATGTTCAGATTTTGATTGCCACTTCGCATACAATATATATTTTCCATTTTCAAGGCAAGCCTTCCACGATGTAGCTAACATTGCGTATAGATATTAGCCAACTTTGTTTATAATATGTTTGTTAATAATGTATATAAAATAATATAAGTAATGTATAGAAATTGCATATAAGGAAACTTTCATGATTTGAGTCTAAAGTCAAAATTAGGTTTCTTCCCATCTTATTTTTCATAGCTAGGAAGCAAGACATTTTTTTATTTTATAATAAAAAATATTCGCTTTAAATCGCCGACGTACATGTAATAAATGTCAGTAATATAAACACTAAATTACGGGTCAGATTTGAAACAGTTTCACATACACTCCCTTTGCGAAGTCTATTTAATTAATACGAACTCAAAACAAATGGATCAAATTTAGTCTTTATTATAGTAGTGAACGCTGAACCGTCACGTAGTACAACAACCATTAATAACTCGGGCACCACCATTAGCCTCCCGGGTTCCGCGAACTTTATAATAAATCATCATTTTTCATCGCATTGTACGCAACAGGCCTTATGACAATAAGACCTTCTTTATTTATATCTACTTTGTAATTGTGAAATTGTGGCGCATTATGAAAGTTATTATTGTCTTAGGACAAAAAAAAAATTGCAGAATCATGGTACAGTACCTACACTTAATATTATTTTCTCAAACATGCAATGAAATGTTGTCATTACGTGTGTCATTCGCCGCCGGGAAATATGTCGTTGCAGGCCTAGGCCGGGAAGTATTTTGTTTTTAATTTGAAAATAAACATGGCGTCTGTGTTCATAAACAGGTTAAGCAACTGTTTTTTTAATAGGTCCGAACTTTATCGGACCAAAAATATTCGCGTTAATGCCTATTACACACGAACTGATAAAAAATCTGTACGATTAGATTTATTTCAATTTTATACCTCAACTTATTAAATATTAACGAAATTCAATTCACCAGTAACAAGAAAACATTCAATATCATTTGCATTATATTTTTATTTATCATTAATACCGAATTATTAGGTTGTGTATAACAGCCCTAATACGGTTTATCCAAAAACTGCACAAGCGGAAAATGGATCATTTCCTTAAAAAAAAAAACATTTTGGCGGGATTAAAGGGTAATTAAAAAAAAACCTTTATTCAAGTGGAATTAATTTTCTATTGTCGATGTTCATATCATAAAATAAGATTAAATATGAGTTCCGATGATAGCAGCAATGAAGAAACAATCTGTACACCGCCAGAATTAAGGGCGGAGGCTCAGTTAGCTATAAATAACTTGTTGCCGCCAAAATCAAAAGAAAGATACATGAAAACTTATGAAAGTTTCTTAAGTTGGAAGACTGAAAAAAATGCCCATGGTTTTTCAGAAAATGTATTACTAAAATACTTAAAGTGAGATTGTAACTATTCTTAACATATATTATTTTAAGTTTAACTCATGTTATAAATGGAGTGAAAATGTAGTTAAGCATAGCATAGGTACCTAAAATTGCCAGTATGTTTAAGGCTGCAAATATGAAAATACAAGACTTGGCAGCACTGTGTTTAAATTATACCATATTAAACATTTATTAATTGTATGGTGTATTTATATATTTCATTGCATTAGTTTGAGAAAAGCACTATACATGCCTAGCCGTGAAAGGGGCTTGCAGGCTTCGTAACTAGCCGGCCTCCCTACGGTCGGCCGTCTATAATACTCAGCCTGCAACCCCCTATTTCCCGGCGGCTGCAGTAATGTACTATTTTTCTAACATTCCATTACTAACGGAGCGGACTTACCTACCCATTAATGATTCCTTTGAATGATGCTTTTATACTATCGAATACGGTATGATTACACTAGATAATGGTGGGAGACAGTATTATGATGTTTAATTAGGTTGATTTGTGTAAGATTTATCCATGAAAATTTTTAGTCCATAGTTATAAGCGATGTAAAAGTCTGCCAATACGGACAAGTTTATGGGTCATATAGGTACACGTTGATCATAACAAAAAAAAACTTTTTTTTTCTGCGTAGTAGTTGCGTGATGTATTTTATGGTTTAACCATATGGAAATATGAAATGCAGATGTCATTTGTGTAGATGGTAGGATAGGTCAATAAGTAAGCTTTCTTAATTTTTGTAATATTCTCAGGAAAGACGCGAACTCATTTTTATATACCCTTGCAAGGCCTTGTAAGGGAACATCGAGAGAGAGTTGCACTTAAAACGATGCACGATGCTCAAATTACTAGAAGCTACCGACTAGAACCCACAGGTTATCCAAAGCGAAGGCCGATCAAAGATGGGATGATTCTTAAGCTATACTGAATATGTCCTAAAACGGGTCACCACGTCTTTTATACTTACACTTGGAATAAATATATCAAGCACACTTACACTTTGCGCAAACACGATCAAATCTGAGGTACTTCTGCAAATAATTCTGTATAAAAATACCCTAGAGGCCATTACGTAAGAAAAAATGAATAAGAATGCTTCGCCCAGACTGGATGTAGCAGAACAATGACAAATTGTTATTTTTCCCGCTCCGGGCGAAATCATTATTCTTTATTGCACTCGGTGGCCATTGTTTCCTTTATTCACTCCTTAATTAGGAACCCTGAATAATAATAATAAATAAATATGAAAAAAATATTCCATGATTATTAACAACATAAACAATGGAGTTTAACATTTGTGTACCATGATCTCTTAAATTCGATTCAGTTGAGGTCCGGTACTGAAACGTGGCCGCATACAATGAGCCTCATAAGAAGGCTCAAAGTCACCCAAAGGGGAGAGGGCTATGCTAGGAGTCTCTCTGCGTGATCGGATTAAAAATGAGACCATCCGCAGCAGAACCAAAGTAACCGATATAGCTCTCCGAATCGCCAAACTGAAGTGGCAGTGGCCGGGGCACATTGCGCGTAGAACCGATGGCCGTTGGGGCGGGAAGGTTCTTACGTGGCGGCCACGTACCGGAAGGCGTAACGTTGGTAGGCCCCCCACAAGGTGGACTGATGACCTGGTGAAGGTCGCAGGAGTCCGCTGGATGCGGGTGGCGCAGGACCGTTCATTGTGGCAATCTTTGGGAGAGGCCTATGTTCAGCAGTGGACGTCTTTCGGCTGATATGATGATGATGATGATGAGGTCCGACTTGTCAGTTTTTACAGTTGGGTCAAAATTCTTTTCGTTGTCTTGTTTCATACCACTTTGTCACGCTTTTAGTTGCTGTTTCGACTCAGTATATAAAAAAACCGGTGCACTTGTATTTCTTTTTCACGCTAGATTTTAATCCAGGATACATCAGAAATTGAAAACAAAACATCATCTCATACAAAAATCACAACACAAAATAAGACAACGAAAATAATTTTAACTCAGTTATTCTATGTCGTCCTATATTGAATATGTCAGGCAATTCTCGGTTTAGAGTTCCGTAGTTTGTCAGAAACGGTTGAGCCGAGTATGTTCTAAAGTAGATTTCTTTTAAAATACCTACTTGTTCTGTAAACCTGATTCATTATTTTTACATGTTTTTAAGACTCACGGATCAAAAGTTAGAAGGGAAGGGAACTTTTTAATATTTTGGAGATGTTATATTTAAAAATATTGACTTAAAGAAAAATAATGTAAGGACTTATTCAACGAAACCACACACTATTGGATTTCAGTTTCACCCGAAACATTTTTTTTTTATATTCTATTTGAACACTTTGTCGGCGTGACCATGTACAGCTACTATATAAAATTGCAATTTTCTAGTACTACCGTTGACTGATCTAAGCTGTCGACAGACAGAAAGACAGATTCTGGTGAATCTATAAAAGTTTCTAGTTTACTATAGAACCCGAAAAACAATGTAAAATTCAATTCATTTGTATCTGTTTAGAACGCATAGATAGAAGCTTTATTACGTAAACATATGTATATTATTGTATATTACTAGATAGATAATTCCGTGGTTAAAGTATAAATCCGGTCTGTCTGCGGAATGAGCTCCCTGCCGAGGTTTTTCCGTTGGACTCTGTAGTCCAATATGGGGTTCTTCAAAAGAGGAGTGTACAAGTTCTTATTGGGTCGGCAACGCGCATGTGACACCCCTGGGGTTGCAGGCGCCCATAGGCTACGGTGACTGCTTTCCATCAGGCGGGCCGTATGCTTATTTGTCACCGACGTGGTATAAAAAAAAAAAATAATAATTTCCTACTAACTAGTCCGAACTCAATTAGTCGCAAAGTTATTTAGGCAGGTAATATAGTCTAGGGTGTAGGTATGTACCAGTATATTTGTGTAGTATATTATTAGATATATAATATATATATATATATATATATACATACCGGCATGTATATATATATATATATATACATGCCGTGTGGTGACGGCAGTAAGAATACATTTGTCACCACCCCAACTCCTCCTGCGGGTGTCGTAAGAGTCGACTAAGGGATTTAAGTGTCACTGACCATTCTACAAGATTGATGATGGGCAGCAGCGTCATCATAGTGGACACATTACTGCGATCGCCAATCCGCTTGCCCAGCGTGGCGATTATGGGCATTTACCTCCTAATGCGTCTATACGCATAGTTTATAGGAGAGGCCTACGTCCAGCAGTGGACTAACATAGGCTGATGATGATGATGATGATGATGATATACATATATGTAAATATATGGATCTATCAAAATGACACATGCACCAATTTTCGATTTCTGTTTGGCCCCAAGGTTGACTGGTAGAGAATGCCTTATGGCATTGAGTTCGCCTTTTGTACTATTTATTTCTGCAATAAAGTTAAAATAAATAAATAAATCATTTCTTATACGAAAATGGGTTATAAAGCTACGAAGCACCAAAGCATCTTTCCTTCGCCAGTTGATTTAACATGAACACGATGCGCGCCTGTTTTGTATTACTATAATATTTCAGGCTCACTGGCTGTCAACAAGCTCGCACCAAAAATCTATTCTAGGCGATAATGTTTACATTTCACATTGCTGGCGTCACATACGTTCCGTTAGTCACGATTGTCACGAAATACAGAGGAGTCGCAGGAGTTTCCATTATTTTTCTCGAAATGATTGCACTACCAATTTAAATACATCGTCCATTAAATACAAAAGCGACACAAGTCAAAAATTTACTTTTTACAGGGGAGCTGTTTAAAGATTTTGTATTCGTTTTTTGTTCACAAAAAATTTTTACAGCATTAATATTATATGTGTTATATATCAATTTGTAGGCATTTTAACCCTCTTTTGATGTGTTTGGTTATTAGGAAGTAATATTTGCTGTGGAAGCTTTTATGAGCGTATACGTCCGTTTTGCATAAAAAAATAACATGAACTCTGATAATTTTTTTTCCATCAAAGGCCACAAATATAAAAAAATAAGCATTTATTTCATTTAAAGCATAAATGAAATCATGTCTTAAACGTAGAAATACTGTATTTTAACAAAACTGAACCAGACAATACTTTTTCTTACTATTTCTTTACTTACATATTGTCAGAACATGTTTTTAGGTACCGTAAACCGGGGTTACTTTGATTAATTTTAACTTTGGTTACAAATTTTGATGAATTTAACGGACGTACTAACTTAAAATTCAGATATAATTATCGGTTTACTTCAAGAATCAACCTGCTATATAAAAAAATGTGGTAACTTTAGTTAATAAATATAAAATAAATACAACGCGATCAAAGTTAAATTGTTGAGAATGGAATTACTTTGATACCACTTATTTTTTACTACAAACCGGAAATAGCCCACCTAAAAGCATGTAAATAATAAAAATCGGTTAAGTACATTTTCAGTTATTTGTTTTTTCTATGTGTATTGTATTTGTGGGGTGGTTACTATGATCCCATACTAAATGATCCAAATTGATATATTTTGACGGTTTACTAGTTTTTTCATTAGAATTGATGCAAGAACTTAATTTTTGCTGATACAAAAGTATATCTTTCAATATTTAATTGCTGCGATAATAAGTCTTTCCTAAAAATTTACATATGATTAATAATAATGTAACAATTTTTTTTTCTAGACCTCACGACAGTTTCTCGCTAGTACTTGGGTAGGTACTACCTATGTAGTGAAGTAAAAGACATGATGACTGTCAAGTCAAATCAACACTTTTTTCGATTTTTGAAAGATTTACATGAAATACACAAAAGTGACGTCACGTTTGTATACTACACTTATATTAAATAAAAATTCTGCACAATAATTAAACTGCAGTCTATATATTAGTAATAACTTATTCGTGTATGATGCAGTGCATTATGTCTAATAATTTATTTTAAATACAGTCGTCATCCCTATGTTGGCATTGCCAAAAGTGAAAAAGTAAGTTTTTAGATTCGTTAAAACATACAAATGTTTGTTTAACTTGTATTGTATACAAATAATATATAGGAAAGTATGACAAATACTTAATAATCTGCGGTTTATGCCATTATTGTTTCTTCGTGATTATAGGTACACAAAATTCATAGTCATCCTTTCCACACAATCTTTAATATACTTTTAAGTAAAACGAACACATTATAAAGTACCACGTTTTACAATTACCTACTGTTTTTATAAGATGTATTATATTTTTTAAGATTTCATGCAAAAGAAACACAATTATTCAATCTGGTACATTTATGGATTTTAATATTATACTGAATTAAAAACGGTTGTAAATGCAACAATGTTTTTTGAAACGTACTATGAAGTGTACATTTTAGAATCCTAACTGCCATTCCGTATTGCGGCTCCTTTGTTTATAAAGAAATCTAAACCATACATATTTACTTTATTAAAAACAGCATCATGTATAAATATGGCTCTTGTGATTGATGCATTTGAATATATTTTTAATTCAAAAAGGTTGCAAATCCTAATACGGCAGTTTTGTTTAATGAAAATTCAAATTGAAGAGGATATTTTGAAATTAAAACTGCCACATTCCGTTTTGCGACTCCTTTTTATATAAAAGAAACATAATATTTACGTATTTATTTTATTCAACACGGCCACATCTACAAATATGGCACTTTTGCTTACATATTTCTTAACGTAATTACTTATTTTTTCATTTTATGGCACTTTATCACAAAAATGTCGTGCGTTTTGGTCAACGGTCGAGTCGCAACTGACAAAATGGCAGTTTAGCACTGAAGTTAGTCTCGAAAGAGGGATAGTGCAAAAAGGGCACCTGCATAATTTTGATACTTTCTAACGTCAAGTCGACAGGTGTCTTAGTGCCACGTAAAATATCAGTGCTTATAATGTCGTTTTTGCAATAAAAACATTTTTCACGGTTTTCGAGTTGTGTCGCTTTTGTATTTAATGGACGACATGTTATAGTGCTGTATTATTAAGCTTAAAATATTCAGAAACACTACTCAAAGTTTCTTTTTTTAGGAAAATCTATGACTTTTGGGTCTAGGTAGCTCTGGTAGACGAGGTATAAACGAAAAACCTGAAAACACAATAAAATAAACGCACATCTTGTAACTCAGATTTTTAAATCACCTTAACGCACATCTTAATCCTTAGATCATCAACTTAAACAAACTAAATTATGCTGTAAAAACTGCGCTAAATTAAACAAATTTGTAAGTGGCTAACCTTCCGTGGCTAAGAGTTTTAAAGCTATTTTTTTTACTCATGTGTCACTACGTACTTGTCAAACTATATTAAATGACTTGTTTATACTAAAAAGATGTAAAGTTCGTTACAAAGAAAATAAAGTTTATTGTCAATGTAGCACTATCTCCGTTACTTCTTTATTCCCTTGTCCAACGTGGCAGTCTCGGGTGCTAACGAAGCGACAACAGTACTGATGAATTGGCTTCATTACGCAGTCTTGATGAGCCTGTACTCTGAGCTGTAGCTGAACACATGATTCTAATGGCTTAGTATCACGAGATAACGAGGAAAGTGGGATAAAATTTCATAGAATCCAAATTAAAAACTACTTCATTTTATTTAAAAAAAACAAACTTTGATTTAATATTTCGATTTATGTTTTTAAGTTGTCATACTAATAAGGTAAATGTACCAGGGGATGACACTCCAATGAGGAATTTCACTCATTTTTCTAAAAGTACTTACATAAGTGTCAAACATACCTATATACTAAATTTGTATACGTTATATGTATATGACATCAATTATAATTTAAATTAGGTGTCATATAGGGACCATACCTTGCACGTTGATAATTGTGATATTTTTTCTTTTACATCTAATATTTACTTCATAACACAAGTTGTTTTCAAAGTCCATTTTTATTGCTCCATTATGTAATTAAATATTATGATTTTGCAATGTCTGTAAAAGATGAAATGTTCTGCCGAAAAACATCGAAAATTGTGATGTACTCGTATGTTTACACAATTACAAATAAACTTGGCAAAAGTATACACAGCATTATACACTTTCTTTTCATGTAAACAAACAGATCGTTGGATGGTAAGCGACTGCCGCCAACCATGAATACCTGTAACACCAGGGGTGTCACAAGTGTATTGCCGGTCTTTCATATAGGAGAACGCCCTTTTCTTGAAGGTTTGATTTTAATGCCATGTTGGTCCGAAAATACCGCCGAATGCATTAGATTCCACAGTTTAACTGTGCGAGGCAGTAAGTTTAAATTATTAAAGTATGTATCTATTACTGGTGTAGGTATTATTAAATAGTTTCAGTACGTTCCTTTTCTGGTTTACATGCAGTCCATGAGGGCGTTGGCACATTTCTACACTTTTGCAGCTTTACATTTTACTGAACGCAGTAAAGTGCAAAAATTAAATTAAATTTCGCGACAACTTCACCAAAACAGGTAAACAAAGATAAGATATAAACTTCTTATAAAAGCAGATAAATGCTTTGACCCATATACATTATTCATAGACCTTCCCGACGGTGGAAAGGAGAAACCCTTTAAGCGACATTTTGGTCAAAAATGAGTTTTATATATCGACGGAACCGGCTTTTTTTTCTGCGTCGTTTAAGCCAAGTAATACTGAGATCTGACGACTTCAATGTCGCTTAAGGTATAATGAAATAATGGTCAAATTTAAAGACAGGGATGTTAAGCGACGCAATTATTGGCTAAAATTTAGACAGTGTCACTTAAGCATACACATTTATATACATAGTCGCTTAAGTTTTTTTTTTCAAGTGCTACTGTTGTCGGTTAATTGCATGTCATACAAATTACCTTGCCCTGTAAGCGACACTTTTCTGACTAAAATAATTTTATTTATAAACCGCAGGGTCGCTTAAAGGCTCGTTTCGGAGAATTCTTAGGTCAATATCAATTAAGCGACATTTATTTCAGAAGGTTCCAAGTTTATTGAAATAACGTTATTACTATTTCATAGATATGACAATTTGACAAAATACGTTCAAAGAACACAAGTCTCTAAAGCGGCCACAGAAAGTGATACGATTTTTTTTCCTAAAAATAAAACTTTAAAACGCTCTCCTGGACAATTACCAAAATGTCGCTTAACAGGTTTCTCCTTTCCACCGTCGTTCCTATTTAGATGCACCACTGAACTACTGCTTAGCTCTACCTAAGTACTGCTTTTAATCAGAGGAATCTAGTCGAAAGTATCAAAATAAAATGAAATATACAACAAAGGCAACATCTTCCAGTAAACGCGGTAGGTATCTAAATCGGAGTACTTAGGAGTGATATGTGTTCATATGTCGAAGGTAGTTAAGACAATAATCAGGTCATATTATTTAAGTGTAAAGCTTCATGAGTGCACGACATCGATAACGTCATTATATAGCTTATCGACAACATACAATAATTGATTTTATTGAGGGAATCAATTAATAAAATAAATGAAATTGTTGATAATCAATCAACCTCGAGGCGAAGCAGAAATATTTTAAGCAATGCGTTAACAAAATCAAAAATGTTTTTTTTATTTATTTTGTTGAGTACGATACAGGATAAGAACTTGAAACTAAATACTTTACTTAGTCCCACAAAACTGTTTGAACAGTTTGATTGCGGAATCCGTGAGTCTCTTCATTACATTAAAAACAATGAAGTACAGAAGTAGAAGTGTCTGATTTACATAAACATTTAGGCAACATGAAAGAATATAAGTAGATGGTGTTCAAATACTGTCGAGATAGTGTTGTAACATGGCTTTCTTAAGGGTGCGCCTCCACTGACGAGGAGCGAAGCGGAGCTGTGGGAGCTCGGCCAATGAGACCGCACCACAGTGTTTCGAATTTTGAATTTTAAGAATGTAATTCGTCAATTTTGCACAGCTCCGCGTCAGTGGAGCAGCACCCTTTATCTAGTTTTGATTTCCTCCGCTCTAATAGCCCTAACATGTTTTCATAAACAAATAATGTAATGTAAATTTAAATTTAATACATCTTGAGTGATATTTATTCAATGACTGATGGAGCATGTCTAGCGGAGCCTTAATGCAGTTGACGTCGGTCAGCCTCCATAATATGACGTTAAAGGTCAGGCCGTAATATTGACTAAGTGCTCCGAAGCATGTGGTAAAATTTAATTTTGCACTAAGCACTTACTTGAGTGCTCTCAACAAACTCGATTATTCCCGTATAGAGGTGCGATAGGCAACAAATTGGATAAATTTCAGCCATTACGGGCTGCAGGCACATGGTGGCTGAGAGTTTTGCTACCGTATGTTTTTATAGCGCAATCACAGTTAATATAATAATTATCTATAAATAGTACATAACATAATATTAACAGTATGTACTAAGTAATTCTTTGAATAAATGGATTTGTATGGTCTGAAATAAACTTTAATGTTTTTTTTTTTTCACAATAAAATTAGTTTGCTTATTACTATTTTGGGTTTGGTATAAATTATTATTTATTCTCAAGGGTTAGCTGGAAGAGATTCCTATTAGGGATAAGTTTGCCTTCGTACATAGTCTTGTGTATATTTTTTGTCAAAATTTTTTTTTTGATTCCTCACTGACGTGAGGAATCAAAAAAGACCTATCAGAATATACCCCATGTATGTTAGCCGATTTTTTGTAGTTTTCGAGTTATGAATTTTTGAAATTTTTTTTTTTGAGTAATTTTGGAATGTATAAATTTATTAATAAAAAAAAACTATTGAGCTTTTTAACTAGTTTCTTTTTGTAAAAGTATTACTACAAATAAAACATTTACTGACAAAAAAATTAGCGTCCTCACTTTGATACAAGTAGGATAAAAAATACCAAATTCAAAAATTTTCGTTAAAAACGGATCAAAATAGCATTAATGTACGTAAATAAAAAAAATAAAACATATCCCAAGGATTTTTGGTAATCTAAAGACTGCCCTAGACCTTAAACCTTCGTAAAAGCAAAAAAAAATGTACTTAATGATGAGGATTTTTCGGAGTAGTCGGTCAAATAAACTTAAAATTTTAAAGTATTTAAAAATGACGTGAATAACTACATACACAAATTGAGTTTTCGTGGTAGAGGTGTCCGCCGCCGGTCATTTTAGCCACGCCGCCGCCGCCGATGTTTTCACCGGCGTGAAATCGGCGTGACAATAATTCTTGATTTTTTTATCTGTTATGTGTGCGTACATTGCAACACGTCAATAGAAGTATCCTAGATTATATTTCTCACACTTCGCGTAGGTACTTAGGTAGATCACGCATCATTACCCTAAAATTTATTTAATATAAAGCAAATTGACCTGCATGCCAAACAAATTAAGAAGCGAACACTTTCCGTGGTTTGTTTTGTAGTGATAACGAGATAACAATAAATAACGTGTGCGATACAGGCAATATAAACGTTGTCAACGGCGCAAGAGTGCAAGGTGCGGGGGCTGGGGGGTGCGGACGCCGTACGCCGAGCAGGTGGCAGCCCAGCACCATAAGCGCGGGGAGTCAGTCAGCCATTTTGAGTTGACGCGGAACGCACGCTTAATGTTACGCAGCAGTAGATATGAGCGCCGATGGCCAAATAGCCGGCGGTGGTGCGCCGGTCAAAATTGATCGGCGGCGTGGCCTTGAAAACAGTTGTTCAGAGAGTTAAATAGCAGGGACCGAAATTTTCCATAGCAAAATTCAAATTGTCAGTGGGATTGACTTAAATGCTCTTTAACTATCGTTAAATATTCAGATTCACACTTAACAATACATAATCATCAGCCTATCGCAGTCCACTGCTGGACATAGGCCTCCCTAATTTCACGCAACCGTCTTCAATCGTGCCAAATCGTCGCTCCACGCTATATCGATCACTTTGGTTCTCTGCTGGATAACCTCATTTCTGATTCGATCCTGCAGAGAGAAGCCGAACATAGAGCCCTTTCCAAAGCGCGCTGAGTGACCTTGAACTTGTGGACCAGCCGTACCGTCAGTGTCCACGTTTCGGCTCTGTACGTCATGACGGGTGGGACACACAGATTGAAGACTTTTAAAATTGGGATCGACGATGTGAAGACTCGAAGTAGCTTCCCAAATGCTGCTCAACCTAGCTTAATTCTTCTATTCACCTCGTCCTCGAAGTTGTTCCTACCCATCTGCAATGTTTGCCCGAGGTATACATACTACCTCTCGTACTTGCCATCAATGTTGATGCCACGTCCTTTCCAGATCAGCGTCTTAAACATGTCCTTCATTGCATTTGAGAACAATTTCGGGGAGATAACGTCCCCTTGTGTCACGCCTCTATGCAATCAATTGTATAGGATTTGTTTGCTGATTCTGTACTTGGATGGACATGGTGGTGGCTTCGTAGAGACATCTTATCGCTTGAAAGTATCGCCAATCTACTTGACATTGCTGCAAGGACTCCAGAACAGACCAGATCTCAATCGAGTCAAAGGCTTTCTGATTGTCCACAAATGCTACACACCAAAGCTGATTATACTCCTCGGTCTTCTGGATAATTTCCACACTGTGTGGATGTGGTCTATGGTGCCGTATCCGCTCCGAAATCCAGCCTGTTCCGGAGGTTGGAATTCGCCGAGTCTCCGCGCAAGACGGGTCGTGATCACTCTTGGGAACAGCTTATAGACATGGCTTGGAAGAAAAATGGATCTATAGTTCTTCATTAGGGGTTTGTCTCCCTTTTTGAAGAACAGGACGACCACCCTTGTACTCCATGCCTCGGAAGTTCTCCCTTCGAATCGGACAGCGTTGAAAAGCTTGGATGGAGTGTTGGAGCTCCCTCAGTACGGGTTTAACTCCTACTTTTAACAACTGTAACGCCATCCTACTTATCCAGGGGCTTTTCCGTTTTTGAGATGCCCAAGAGCGACCTCGATTTCTCCGATACTGACTTCTAGCAGGTCTTCGGTGTAGTGGTGTATCAAAGTGGGTCTAGAATCCTCATTTTCGAGATCAGGTCGAGATTTATGCGAAGCGTATAATGGGCCATAGAAGTCTTCTACTTCGGAAAAGACTGCCAGCTTCGAAGTAACGACTTCTCCACGAGCTGTAGTCATCTTCGTCAGGTGGCTTTTTCCTAGAGTCCTAAAGATTGTACGAAAACCTTTGTCCTCCGGTTCTGATGATCGTTCTTTCAATCGAAAGAGTATTGGAGCACCGGAGATCGTGTCGTACGCGCTTACTGATTTTGGTTTAGAGCCCGTTTCTCTGACGAAGAGACGGCTGGGTTTTCACGGCGTTACTACATTAGCCCTAAATGCCCCAAGGTCTCCCCCGAAAATGTTGACTTCCTGCCCCAGCGCTGAATTTCACAAAATCTCGTACTTCCTCCCTGAGGATTCAAACCACATCTTGAAGGTTCTGGTTAGCAACCGCGGTGGTTTCCGTCGTCAGGAAGAAACATTAAGAGTAGGTACATCTATTGGTTTTAATAATTAATAATACTACATGGTTAATAACGTAAATAGATACATAATTTTGTAACTTCTAGGCGTATACAATATACATATCTTTGTACTTGACTGTACAACCATAATATTTGTTAAACCTTTTCGAAAGGTGATGTTAACAACGATTTTAGCTATCTAAAAAGATTGAATTGTCGGTATTAAAAGAAGCGTAATTTTGTGATGCCTCGTCAAGGTCACGCCGATTCCACGCCGGTGGCGGCGTCGGCGGCGGCGCGCGAGTTTTTTACCGCCGGCGGCGAGAAAAAATGTTTAGTTCCTTTATGTTTTGTTTAGAAATTTTGAATAAAACCGTTCTTTTTGAAATTTTACCTTGTCTCTTTCATTACGCCGATCACGCCGATTACGCCGCCGCCGCCGGCCATTTTCAGACCGGCGGCCGCCGCCGATGGTTTGGCCATCGGCGCACACCTCTATTTCGTGGTATTTTCTGTCTTTGTTTATTGATAAGAACAACAAAACAAACGAAATTTTAATTTTTTTTTTTAATAAAAAATGTAGAAGCTTTTTTTAAGTTTATTTGACCGACTACTCCGTAAAATCCTCATCATTAAGTAGCACTTTTTTTTGCTCTAACGAAGGCTCAAGGTCTAGGGCGGTCTTTAGAATACGAAAATTCCTTGGGATATGTTTTATTTTTTTATTTACCTACATTAATGCTATTTTGATGCGTTTTTAGCGTGAAATTTTGAATTTGGTATTTTTTTATCCTACTTGTATCAAAGTGAGGACGCAAATTTTTTTGTCAGTAAATGCTTTATTTGTAGTAATATTTTTATAAAAAGAAACTAGTTAAAAACCCAATAGTTTTTTTTTATTAATAAATTTCTTCATTCCAGAATTAGTCAAAATTTTTTTATCAAAAATTCATAACTCGAAAACTACAAAGAATCGGCTAACATACATGGGGTATATTCTGATATCTCATGACGTGAGGAATCTAAAAAATAATTTTTGACGTCAAGGTTTGGACCAACCTGTATACTTATTAATATATTATATATCTTCCAGTAAATAAATAAATAAAAAATATCTCAATCATATATCTATCAGAAATATCTTTTAAAACCGTAATACATTTGGTATTTATAGGAAAAATTGAATTAAGTATCGACTTGGGGGATGCGGTAGTTTAGTTTAGTTATTATTATTTTAGTTTTAGTTAGTTTTATATCCCCTCGGCAGTGGCCAAGCCCGATTTTAACATTTTATCAACCCCCCGCATCTGTGGCGAAGCCCGATTGAACTGGGCTCCACCAGACAACGACTTTTCGCCATTTTTGTCGTCACTGACGAGGGGATAAGAATGTTTGTATTTTTTTGTATCCATTGTAACATGTTGACATTTTGTAATTATGAATAAAATACTGAATATGGAAATAAAAAATAAAGTATGTAAATCATCATCATCATCATCAGCCTATGATAGTCCACTGCTGGACGTAGGCCTCTCCTATTAACTATGCATATCTATAGACGCATTAGGAGGTAAATATTAATTTATATTTATTTAATCATACTCTAAACTCAAAAAATGGCATGACACCCATTTCGAGTAATGATGAAGTATCGGAATTCCAACCCCCGTAAAAATAATAACCTATACCTAAGACAGTAAGAATCTTCAGATGATCTAATATATATAAAAGAAGAAGCTCCTTGATAAAGATGCACGCACAGCCTAAACCCCTGGTCCTAGAGACTCCAAATTTGGCACGTAGGTTCCTTTTATGGTGTAGACGAGCACTAAGAAAGGATTTTTCAAAATTCACCTTCTAAGGGGTTGAAATGGGGGTCCAAAGTTTGTATGGCGAAATAAGATTAGTTGAACTATTTTATCCGAAACTTCGCAAGAATACTCCTTAAAGTAATTGAGTACAGGTATGTTGAAGGTTTTTTGAAAATTCAATCCCTGTAAAAGGTAAAAAGGGTGACGAAGTGAAAAAATCAAGTCGGGTATCGTTTCTATGGTTTATTACTACGTAGATCACGAATACAATAACGATTTTAAAATTTAACGCGGCGGACGTGTAATACTATGTACACGGTTTTGGTGTGATGAGGTAAAATTCGAAAAAAAAAACAATACAGTTTTATTATTTATGTTCATTTCTGGTTCTAAAGATTCCAAATTTAGCGCGTAGGTTTTTTTGAGAGTGTAGGGGTGCTCTAAAAAAGGTTATGTCGAAATCCACTCCCTGGAGGGTGCAATGGGGGTCCAAAGTTTGTATGCGAAACAAGATTAGTTGGACTATTTTGTCCAAAACTTTGTAGGAGTATTCTTCAAACTAATATAGTAAAGATAAATATGTTGCAGGTTTTTTGAAAATTTAACCCCTGAAAAAGGTAAAAAGTGTGATGATTTGAAAAAATCAAGTTGGGTATTGTTTCTATGGTTTATCGGGACGCAGATCACGAAAACAATAATGATTTTAAATTTAACGCGGCAGACGTTAAATACTATGTACACGGTTATGGTGTGATGGGGTAAAATTCGAAAAATATCAATATAATTCTATTATTTATGTTTATTTCTAAATATAGCGCGTAGGTTTCTTTGAGGGTGTAGGGGTGCTCTAAAAAAGGTTAAGTCAAAATCTACTCATTAGAGGGTGCCATGGGGGTCCAAAGTTTGTACGGGGAAACTTGACTATTTAAACTGTTTTATCCGAAACTTCATTCACAGGAGTATTCCCAAACATAAATGACTAAAGACATGTTTTAGGGTTTTTTGAGATTTCAACTCTTGAAAGTGCTAAAAAGGTTAACAGTAAAAAAACACCAGTCTATCGTGTCGCTGTACCGAGGTGTACGTGAAATACCATCTCCTCTTTTATGGTCTCATGGGCTTGCGGGTTATGACATGTTTATGGTATCCTGAGTTTTCCCGCGATAGTAATCAAAAGAGATTTTTTATAAAGTCAACAGCCGTCACCATAAATTTCGACATTTTTGATCCAATTGTGTAAATCGATGTATCGGGATCCCAGAGTTTCTTATTAACAAACTGCAAAAAAGGCTGCCTATTAAATTTCCGTTTCGATATTGTCCGTCATAAAAATCGGTGGTAATCTGAAGTTCTGACTGAACTATGCTGAACTGAAATGTAACAATCTTGATTTACTTCAAATGTTAATCAGCTCGGCTAATTATGGCCTGGGAAACGACAAATGATAGTTTATCATCAAAACACAACCATCACCTATGTGAGTGTATGTAAACTTTTAATGATAAAAAAACATTTATCGGTTACCAGATGCCCATATACCAAGATGACCATAATATGATAGCGGATTTTGATAATAATCGGTATCTGAACTGTCAAAACGTTCCAAGTAATGAATTTGAGGTCAAATTTGCACAAAATGGTCGGCACCTTGAATTTATTTAGTTTGAATCCGACCTTAATGTAAATCGGTATCTTAGGATCCAAGGGGGGTTATTATAAAGATTTTGAGGTAGGAACAAAAAGTGAGAAGCTATCACATCTAAAATTTCTAGAACTTTAATTTGATATTGATAAAAATCAATACCGAGAAGATGAAAAGTTCTTCATTACGGAATTTGAAGTCAGAATTGCAAGAAAAGTTCGCCATCTTGAATTTAGGTCTTAAGTTTACAACGACCGTGATAAAAATTGATTAAGTGCGGCCGAACCGCGGGTAAAATCACCATCCGCCACATTTAATTCGGTTAAGGCAAACGCGAGATAATCGCGCGAAAACATTAACACACAGTGAATAGATTATATTCATTAGTACGCGGGCGAAGCCGCGGGCAACTGCTAGTAAATAAATAAAATAAGTTATCGGTATTACTCTCGAAAACAAGTAGCTAATAAAACGCCTACAATCTCGCATGAAATTACAGTTTGGACTACTTCGTACGCATATGATTCAGCTCAATGCCTTTTGGTGTGGTCCAATGCTCAAGACATTAATAAAACTATTTTGGTCACTTACAATTTTATTCGTCTAGTCATCATACCTACTTGTACAATACCTAATTTATAAGACGAATAGGTACGATATTCCTTTTATTTTGAATATAATATTTAATGAATTTATTATTATTGTAAATAAATTTACGTTGTTTCATATACATAGTACTTTATTTGGTAGAAAAACGTAAACAAAATTGTGATTAAAACATACACAATACATAACACTAAATTGATACTAGTAAAAAAACTAAATATAGGGTGTAAGTCTAATACGGGCGAAGCTTTTAACGGGTGTTAGTTGACGACATAATAAGTACATTCAAATAATTATTACTTAAAATTAGAGCAACTAAATTTTCCATACAAGATAATTCGGCGCGCAATGTAGAGCAACATACGCGAGTTATACACTCGTTGACAGCTAATTTCAAAAGCATATGACATAACTGCCATATCAACAATAACAAATGTTCGTACCTACATTGCTGCTCCGATAATCTTAAAAAAATCTGTGGGGTCATAATTAAGAGTAACTTTTAAAAAACCTTGTAATCTATGATTACACTAATGAATCCTATGCCTGGTTTAATTGATCGCCTGTATTAGATTTACACACTGTATAATAGAATGGCAGGCTGTTTTTTTGGCCTAGTGCCGAAAATGCTGGTGGCATTTTGCCGCTGAATTCCAATGCTGATTCGTTGCGCGTGGAACCTCTACGGTCACCGGTGGTGTGGACCAGCTTTTTAAAGAACATAATATAGAAAACTATAAATAGTGTTACTTTTCCGTCTAGCGCGTTAATGTGTAACCATAAAGTACCCGTAACCGTTTTTGAATAGCTATGGAACCCTACACTGAGCATGGTTCTACATGTTACATAGTCTTTACCGGTTTTTTAATACCTTAATTTCCCTCAATATTCCTATAGATTCCAATAATACCTATTAACATGGTAGCAATTCGTGATTGACAATACACCACACTTTTATTTTGTATATTCAGTTGCCTCAATGATTAATTGAAATATTCATTTTGTAAAATGGAAAATTATATACTTCATTGATGATCATTCGTCAAGATAAGCCTAAATCGCTTCGCGCTTATCAATCATAATGCTACGGGCGGTATCCTGAATTATTTATATCCAATCGGAGAGCGGTATTGTAGTTCTGCCGCACAACACAACGTATTATATTAGTCGTGAAACGGCTCCCCATTTCATCGTTACCTTATTTTGCTAACTGATGTTATTGAATTCTTATTATATTGGCGATACATATCCGGAAAATCATTATTGTACGATGAAGTAGGTACTTACAAAACAGTTTAAACATTCACGATTATCATTCATATGTTAACGACAAACGGGACATCATCGCATTAACTAACGTTAAAATAATACGCTGACGTAAATTACACCCGTGGTCGTACTCAGCTCAAGGGGTCTACCGTGACGTCTTAAATGCGATTCAATTTAAGTTCGGATTGTCAGGTTTTGACAGTCATTCTATGGAACTCGCACATCGCGATTCAGATTAGGTCCTAAATTGAATAGCATTATTTAGTAGATCGTGGTAACGTCATGCAACAGCAATGCCTATTTATTTTGAGAAAGTAAAAAATTATATGTTAATATTCGCCATATTTTTTTTATGCCGTTTATTTTTATTTATTTATTTTTCATATTAGCTACTATCCTTACAGGTTAAACCTAATACAATAGTGCCTTAACTAATCTTAAATACCTAATTTTATCCTAATTCCTTACATAATAACACAGTACATATAAACACATTTTAATAAATTCTGACAATGGACAGTGAAAAATATCAACCCTCTCAGCAACCAGATTCAGTGTGCGGACGGTGCGACTCAGAGGCGCCTTACGAAGCAGGTTGGTTCTGCCGACCGGCTCCGTCAGCAGCCGCGGCCGTCGCCTTCGCTCCACGTACCGCTCGGGCACGCACAGGCTCAGCTGCTCCAATATGGGTTACACACGTTGCCACGAAGAACTCTCACTATGTAGCACGCGAGTGCCAGATCCCTGCGTGTTTCCAGCTTGTTGTAACGTAACCCACCATGCCCAATACAAACAGTGTGGGATACATCAGAGGATAGAAAGGATACACTCCGTACCGTTTCCAATACAAGTACCGTGTAAACTTATTTTGTATCCTTTCTATCATGATCATATATTTTGCCTCGTGTGGGGCCCATATTGCAGCATTGTATTCCAGTTGACTTCTGACAAGAGCATTGTATACAAAGCTGACACTGCGTTAACGTTTGAAAACTCCACTGCTTGTCGAAGTACGAAGCCTAGGATTCGAAACGCCTTTTTGCATGTGCTGACAATATGGTCCCTAAAAGAGAGATCTGCCTTTAAGCGTACGCCTAAGTCCTTTACAGAGTCTACTCTTTTTAATTGTGCCCCTGCTACCGCGTAGTTATATATGAGTGGCGTTTTGGCCCGAGTAAATGTAATTATGTTGCACTTATCCACATTAAACTCTAGTTTATTACTACGAGACCACTTCACCACCCTGTCCACGTCCCGCTGCAGGCGCTCGCAATCTCCCTCATCCTTGACCGCCAGGAGCAACTTGAGGTCGCAGGTTTATGGAGGCAATAGTCCGTGATTCGATGAAATCTGCAGAAAATAACTCTCAGGTAGGTACATAACATTTCAAGATATTTTTTCAGTTGCCTGGCTTTTCTTAGCTCATCTTATTTCTTGTATACGTGAAAAAAAATTGTCTGTAATTATAAATTAAGAACCGAATTCATAGGTACCTGTTTCAATGTGGCAGTGTGTTTCTTTTACTTCTGTTCAAAAATAGAGGGATAGTATTTAGAAGTTGCCTCTTAACACATTGCCTCACAATCCTGAGTAAGGCATGCAATAGTCTCTATCACAAAGGCATAAGATTTACCTGTCAGATTGGGGCAGTGAACGTGTGGCAAACCCATTAAAATTCATAAGAAGTGTCAAGTAGCCATGCGGCTAAAAAACGTTTCACAAACTGAGTAATTCCGGTGTCGCTTGTTCGAACAAAGACGACAGCACTTCAGCTTCATATTCCAAAGAAGTTTGCATTTGTAGCATTATGTTGGAGAAAATGTGCATTATTTGTTATGTTTTTATTACCGTAAAACTACACAACTATAGTCCACAAGTCCTTTTGTTTTTTTATTTACTAAGTTATCAATTTATCATATCTAAGTTTTTTAAACATTAATTAGGAGATTGTGTCTAAGGACTGAGTTTTATTGATTTCCCTTAAATTGAAAGGCAAGTTCTATTGGTCACATACAGTTAATTTCTCTAAGAAACTGACGTAAAGACGTCACCCAACTGTTTGCCTCATTCATCCATTGGATTCTCGCCGTTCATATATTGATCTCACTATACTGCAATTATCCTGGTTGTTGGGGTCAAATCGTTCAGAAATAGGGCACTTTGTTCAAGTACTGGGAAATTACGAGTAGACACCTTTTTGATATCATCATTTTAATAAAATTGTTCAAGTTTAATACGAATACGAACGTTGAATAATTTAAATTTATAAGTGTTCTCTTCACCTATTGTTGACTTTACCCTAAGTACTTTATCAGTTAATGATACAAATAAGAACGACACATTTTAGAATCTCCTAAGGGCATAACATAAAACATAATATACTTTAGAACCTGATGTTTAGTCATTTGAAACAAAATGCGACGCAGTACATCTTACGAGTAGACGCTAACGTATATGTTCGATCCGGCGAGACATTGCAATCTCGGCGGTTTATAACTCCGCGTATAAATTTTAATGCCTGCTTACCACGTATACTGCACGGATGCACCGACTTCCTTACAGTATAATTCATGTCTAGGAATAGATATAGGTAAGCAATAGCTATTCGGTAGGTTATACGTAGGTACATAATGTACATAGGTACTCGATAGTTAGTGTCTTTTAGTGGAGGATACTAAGGATGATTTTATGTCTCGAAACAATATTTAATTCATAAACATCATGAATATAAGCTCAATTATGAATTGCAGATACTAAGTGGCGATATAAATAGGTAAGAAAGGGACATAAATACCTAGAAAACAAAATGACCGATGAATATATATTTGGGTGATAAATACACAAACAGATGGCCTCACCGGGATTCAAACCTGATTAGTGCGACAAAATGTCGCCGCGAGATAGACTATCCATCCCTCTTTTATTCATATACCTAGTTAGTAAAAGATGGAAAATCTATCTCGCGGCGACATACTGACATACCAATCATGTGCTAAGCATACTGAAGGTAATAGGAATCTTTACATACAATCGACAGACACAGGTTTATTCTGTCTCCTCTGTTACGATACACAGTATTCTCAAGTGCTACCTATTTATTAATTTTTACCTACTCTTAAATTATCTACGTATTGAAAACATGACCTAAACAAACATCAGTTAAATAAATACTTGTTAACGGAAAGGCATTAGCTATAGATGGTGTGTGTTTACGGATCTGAAGCTTGAACACAGCTGAGGTACCCTGAAAGGACGCATCAGGGCGCCGTCCGCGTTTACATATCACTTCCTCTCAGCAAGCCTTCCACGAGAAACAACTCGTGTACAATCAAAACGTTTCAAATCAAAATCAATGATCACACAAATCATTGATTATGCCAGGTCACAAAATACGAGGGTAAAATATGAATACACGTAAGTATACACCGTGATTATGAGATTTATGAGTAATCCGACCCGACACATTTAAGGTTATATTCTTGATTCAGTTGAGAGACTAAAATGTTAAATAAACTGAATTTAACCTTTTTGCCGCCACGTCAAATACAAAAGCTGTCACTCAGACGCCACGTCAATAAAATGTCAAAACTGAATGTGAACGTCTTGGTTTATATTACTCTGTGGACCAGGACTTATATATCGGTCTTTGGCGTTGAAACTGCGGTGCCAATATATCAGTCGTTGGCGTTCAAAAGGTTAAACTTTCTTGAGACATAATTAAATGGTTTAACTCACGTGTACTTTACTTACTCACTACGCGCAAAACAAATGAACTCTTCTGGATTCCGCCTAGTTTTAGAGATACTTCATGACTTTCTTTGTGAGAAAATACTTCTTGTAATAACTCAACTGTAATATATGTGGGTAATCCAACATTGCTTTTATAGAATACCTAGAGGGTAGATGTCGCACCGTCTGTCGTTCATTAAATGCAATACCGAACGCATGTGTTTCTGTGATCTCCGATAACCCTGGACTCCCGGACCCTTAACCAGATATTCTTCAGTGGCGACGAGAACAAATTGGACGCGAGTGCAGTTAAAAAGTGAAAACTATCCTATGAACAGTGAAAATGCCCGTAGGTAAACTTGGGCCGTTTGACCTTGTCAACGACAATTGGGAACTTTATGTGGACCGTTTGGGACAATATTTTGTGGCAAATGACGTGAAAAGTGAGCTGAAAGTGGCAACCTTAATAACAGTGGTAGGCAGCGAGGCTTACGAACTGATGGTAAACCTGTGTACTCCCGACAAGCCGGCGAGCAAGACTTACGACCAGTTGGTGACACTAATGAAAGGCCATTTAAATCCTAAACCGAGTTTGCTCGCAGAACGTTTTAAATTTCGTCAGCGTGTACAAAATCGTGATGAAAATATTGCCAACTTCATAACGGACCTTAAAAGACTAAGCAAGGACTGCGGTTTCACAGGGGACAGCTTAAAAGAGAACTTAAGGGATCAGTTCGTGTGTGGTCTCTTAAATGATGATATCAGGCAGAAGCTGTTTACGGAGGACGACAAGATCACATTCGACAGGGCGTACAAGCTCGCCGTGTCCATGGAGGCGGCCGAGGTCAACGCGGCGCTAGTAGAGGACTGTGCTCGGAGTAGAACCGGCGACAGTATACCAGCAAGCGGGTCGGCGTCGGTGCACCACATGGACCGGCCAGGCCGAGGCCGAGCGACAGCGGGCGGCGGCGCCGGCGGCGGGCGAGCGGCGGCGGCCCGGACGGGCGCGAACCGCGGGCGAACGCCGAGCGGCGGCGGTCCGAGCGGCACAAGCGGAGCGGAAAGCGGGAAGTTCCGAGGCTTCGACAGAAATAATAATATTGGACAGAAAGCCACGTGTAAAGTATGCGGAGGAAATCATGACGCCGATAGATGTAAATTCAAATGTTATGTCTGTCGTGTATGTAACCAGGAGGGTCACTTAAAGAAGGTGTGTCCCCGGTGGCGGGGAAGTACGTCATTATACAACGTGACCGAGGAGAAGGTGGTGTATATGGATCCGTCGGACAGCAGTGAAAGCGACGAGGTAAACAATTTTTCATTAAATAGTAGTGAAACTGGTGAATCGCTTGCGTGTGAACCATACACTGTAGACGTAAATATCGCGGGAAAGTGGTTATCTATGGAGATAGACACCGGCAGCCCGGTTTCGTGCATTAGTTTAGACTGTTATAAAAAAATGTTTACGCACTGTAAGTTACAGATGACCGGTTTAGTGCTCGGATATTATACTTTAGGTATTAAAGTTAAGCCTGTGGGAAAAATTACCGTTAAAGTGCAATATAATGGCATTTGTAAAGAATTGGATTTATACGTATTCGAGGGAGGCAAAACTAGTTTATTAGGTAGACGTTGGGGAAATGAATTGAAAATTATAGATAGGTCACAGTTTGAATGTAAACAAATTGATAATATTAACATGTTGTTTAATGAGACGGAATTCAGTTCCAGATATTGTGAGGTGTTTGCGGAAGGCTTGGGCCGGTTCACGGGCGGCACTGTCGGGTTCCACCTGCGCGAGGGCGCGAGGCCCGTGTTCCTGCGCGCGCGCCCGCTGGCGTACGCGCTGCGCGAGCCGGTGGAGCGCGCGCTGGACCAGCTGGTGCGCGACGGCGTCATCACGCCGGTCGCCACGTCCGACTGGGCAACCCCCATAGTACCGGTGGTAAAAAAAGACGGCACCATAAGGGTATGTGCTGATTTTAAATTGACCTTAAATAAATGCTTGGAAGTGGACCACTATCCTTTACCTAAAGTCGAGGATTTACTCGCAAAATTGCACGGGGGAGATAAATTCTCCAAATTAGATCTGTCGCAGGCTTATGCTCAATTTGAATTGGATGAGTCTAAGAAATATACGGTAATTAACACCCATAAGGGATTATTTATGTACAATAGATTGATATACGGGCTAGCGTCTAGTCCTGGCATTTTCCAGAGGAAACTCGAACAACTGTTTGCCGATATGCCGCGGGTAGGTGTTTTCCTGGACGATTTAATCATTACTGGGGATGACGACCGCTCGCATTTAGACACGTTAAATGAAGTATTTAAGAGATTGCAGAAATACGGGCTTAAAGTTAGAAAAGATAAATGTACTTTTTTTGCGGACTCAGTGACATATCTGGGGTTTGTGATTAGTAGGCATGGCGTTCATACATGCCCAGAAAAAATTGAAGCCATCAGGCGGGTACCGGCGCCAAACAATGTGACAGAGTTACGATCGTTCTTGGGGTTGGTGATGTATTATGCTAAGTTTGTACCAAATATTAGCACGATACTATCACCGCTTTACGCATTGTTACGGAAAGATGTGAAGTATGAGTGGAATAAAGCATGCGCTCATTCGTTTAATAAGGTTAAGTCTATGTTGGTATCCAGCGAGATATTGGCGCACTATTCGCCGGAACATCCGTTAATTTTGACCACAGATGCGAGCAGCGTAGGGGTCGGCGCGGTAATCTCTCACCTCGTGCCCGCCGCCGACGGCAGTGGCGCCACCGAGCGGCCGATAGCGTACGCGTCGCGGGTACTCAACGCCGCGGAAAAATCTTATTCTCAAATAGAACGCGAAGCTCTTTCTATAATTTTTGGCGTCCGAAAATTTCACCAATACTTATACGGCAGAAAATTTATTCTCCGAACGGACCACAAGCCCTTGGTGACAATTTTCGGCGACAAGGTAGGGGTGCCCGTGATGGCGGCAAGTCGTATGCAGAGGTGGGCGATCATCTTAGCAGGGTATGACTACACCATCGAGTATGTGCGTAGCGATGGTAACGCGGCTGACGCCTTGTCTCGCTTGCCAGTGGGTAAGGAGAAAAGCCAGCGTGAGGAAATCACGTATTTAAATTTTATTCAGAACTTTTTACCGATTACGAGGAAAATGGTACAGGATCAGGTCAGTAAGGATGTAGTACTCAAGAAAGTTTTCCTATTTTTGCTTTCCGGGTGGCCTAGCGGTTGTGACGATGAAACGTTGAAGCCGTATTTCTTACGACGCAACGAATTGTACATAGACCGAGGTTGTATTATTTGGGGTTACCGGCTGGTGGTACCGGAGACTTTAAGAAATAAGTTACTCGAAGAGTTACACGTAGGTCATTTAGGTATCGTGAAAATGAAGAGTCTAGCGCGTAGCGTAATGTGGTGGCCCGGAATAGATAGCGATATCGAGGATTTGAGCAAGCGATGCACGACGTGCGCGCTAGAGGGCGCCGCGCCGCCGCGCGCGCCACCGCAGCCCTGGCCGTACCACCCGGAGCCCTGGTCACGACTGCATGTGGACTTTCTGGGACCGTTTAATGGTGAAACATTTTTAGTCATTGTAGATTCAACTACTAAATGGTTAGAAATATTCAAAATGTCAAAAACCACAGCCAAGGCAGTAATTAAGCCGTTACGCGAGACCTTTGCACGATTCGGGTTGCCAGTGGAACTGGTATCGGATAATGGCCCTCCGTTCTCGTCTAAGGAGTTCGCACATTTTATGTCTATAAACGGCATTAAAATGACGTTTTCACCAGCTTACCACCCGGCTTCGAATGGCGCTGCGGAAAACGCCGTTAAATTATGTAAGCGAGCTATAAAAAAAGCGCTTCGCGACCGTTGCGATGTAGATGAGGCCCTACAAGCGTATCTAATGATGTACAGAAACGTCGAACACAGTTCCACAGGCTCCGCCCCGGCCATGTTGTTACAACGTCGACGTCTGCGGTCCAGGCTCGACTTGTTGAGCGGTACTAGGCAGGTCGAAACCAGGGTGCAGCAAGCACAAGATAATCAAGTATTGAACGCAGGGGGGACAACCAGAGATTTTAAAATAGGCGATCACGTGTGGGCACGAGATCACGCGGGAGGAAGATGGTTGAGGGGTAAAGTTGAAGAAAAAGTAGGTTCTCGAAATTTTGTGATAGGTAGGGAAAGTGGTCCACAAGTAAAAAGACATTTGGATCAAATAAAGAAGAGACGAAGTAGTTATGGGGTGACCTTGTCGGACGCGTCACAGTCAGTACCAAGCGAACCTACTATGGTTGATAATATAGATAAAAGTCCGCGCGAGCCGGAAATTGTGGTGGAATCCGACGTGCAAGAATCGCCATCGGTGTCAGAAGAGACGGTGGCTCAGGATTTAGTAGCTAATCCGCCCTCTATGGACACGCCCAAACGCATTCGTAAACCCGTAAAGAGATATGGTTTCGAGTTCGATTAAAATGTAATAAATATGTAATATTTGTAATTAGTCTTAAAGGATGTGTAATAATTTACTGCAAATGTTTATACTAGTAATTAAGGGTGGAGGTGTAATATATGTGGGTAATCCAACATTGCTTTTATAGAATACCTAGAGGGTAGATGTCGCACCGTCTGTCGTTCATTAAATGCAATACCGAACGCATGTGTTTCTGTGATCTCCGATAACCCTGGACTCCCGGACCCTTAACCAGATATTCTTCATCAACAAAAAAATAATTTTGGTGGTAACGCTATCATCATACGGGGCAGTCCAGAAACAGTTACTTACGAACAGCAACTAAAAGTCATAAAAAATGTAGAAGATTCGCAAAATTCTCCTGCTGTAAAAAAATCACTATACTAAACTTGTAAGTCTTACTTTTGTGACAATTTACATTGATATCATCGTGGTAATTTTAGTCTTAGGAATGGGTGGAAAAGTGTGTCGGACTACTCATCACTTTGTGTATAAGTCTAACATACCGTTTCTATCTTTGAGAAACTCAGCAGTGTTAATGTTGACATTAGATATTAAATATGAACACGTCTACGTCTCTAGAGTAAACTGAATCTTTATGTGTGTGATCTGTGCATGAGGGAAAATTACATATAGGTACCTACACTCAAGACTAAAGTTAATATAAATAAACTCAATGAAATTAGTAGAAACTCCATACGAGCGGTATGTTGCTGCACTTTATACGGTCGACGTCAAAGATATCATTGCTATTTAGGTCCCAAAAATATATTTACACGACCTTAATGTCAAGGCAATAAAGTCGTGTAAATATATTATTGGCACCAAAATTGTAATGATATCTTTGACGTCGACTGTATTAATTACCTGTTAGGGCTGTTCGCAAACGAATGCTAAGTTTGGACTGCCTAAAAAACATTGAGCTGATAATAGCAGCTTAGTGTTATTGTGTTATAATAATAATACTATGACAGTATTTTTAAAAGTATGCGTTCTAATCATTACATTTATTTACCTGTTCTCATTATTCAAAGCCATATTTCTCTTAGATCAATTTGTGTAAAAAAATGTTTCCTCAAAGTTGCAAAAAATTTCAAAAAACCCAGTATTTATTTAAGCTTCATTAGCATTACACAATAAAAAGTTACAAAGGGCGGACTTACCAGTCACCGTTTAGGCCAAACAGAAAGTTTTATTTAGTGCAGGATCGTTCACATTGATAGCATTTCCATGCGCGCTTTTTAAAAAATGATTATGTTTTGTCATCTCACAAGAGATTGTATGAACGGCGCTTATTGGTGGGGGCGCGTGCGACGGATTTTAAATATTTGAGCGGGATCCGCGAAATGAATGTATCAATATTCTAGTGCTGACATGATTAGATTGTTAACTAAAATGTATGCTCCTGAGAACCCATGCTATCCAGCGAAGATAAACGACTTAATAAAATTCGACTGTTGATTTAAATAAGTACAAATAAACATTTAGCTACCAACTTTTACGGCACTAGGGGATGCATAAAAACCGCGTAAGACCGTGAAAAATAAAACAGACTTTGTTCCAGCACATCTCATCAAACTGAAAGCCTTCGTGCCCGGAACATTCGTTTTATATGTTTTATTGGAGTCAATTTGTCTTCTTTGCATCATTCATCCAAATTACTTTCATAGATTAATAGTTATTTGGATAGCGAATTGAAAATGAAATATTCATATGAGGAACAAAATAGCCGAATTGTATTTTATGTGAAGGGACAGCGCGATCGCTCAGAGGGTCAAACGTAAGCCCCTTGGAATTATGTGTAGCCGTTACAAAAAGTGGATAACTATATGCAAATGGCTCGTACGTTGCTAGGGTAGGAACGTCGTAGCGGAATACTTTAAGCTGGCACAAGTGATGCGAGTGGCTCACTTGGCGAATCCTTGACTAAACCTCCTGTTCGATAGGTATAGGAGCACCCTATCTTATGAAAACTTTTCATATCTTTAGTATTGCGGCGTAGATATGTCACACAATATAAAATGTTAGTTAGGTACGCCTTTCTTGCTACTGGCTTCAGATTTAAATTTTTTAGAGAGATTATAATACAAAGTTCGAGAACATCCTAAGCAACATTTTTTGTCCTATTATGATTTATGAGTGATTATTTCTCAATGTGATCATTTTGAGTACTACCACCGTATTTACCTATATTTATTTGGTTCCTTTGCATGACTTACAGCTTCATATCTACAAAAAAACGTTTGAGATGCCCTAAGATTGCGCTGTGCAATATATAACATAATATATTTAGAAAGGAAGACAAAGAGATTGAAATTGTAATAATAGCAGCAAGCTAATACTACCTCACGTACCAGCAGTATCTTATTGTACAAAGGGGAGAATCCCAGGCTTTATAGGAGCACGGATAGGTATTTTTCTATCACATAAACGGTCCTTCGCTGGAATGTTTTGAATTTTATTCTAACTTAACTTGTTTATTAAAGTCTCCTTTATCTTAGCGGGAAATTTTTGCAGTCAACGTCAACACCGTCATGCCGCCTCCGTAAAACTTCGCTCTTTATTTATCCTGAAAGCCTATTAATAATTTCTTATCTCTTCAAAGTCGAGCATAGTTGAAGCTCCGACAATTAGATGCGAAACAAACTTGTAACACTGGATTGTTTACCGTTGGCAACAAATGGGGCGATACCGTTACGGTTAGAAATGTCAGAATATTTAAGTCGATCAGAGTAAACAACGAAGAATAATTACTTGTATTCCATTCTTATAAATAATTCGAACTCAATTATGTGCCTACGTTCCATGCCCTTTACAAATTCAGATTTACATTGTTAACACTAACCACGTTCCACCATATCTACAGATGCTTAATATTGCATTAGTTAATGTTATACCTTCGTTTCACGAAGTAAGTGAATATTACTACCTAGTATAACCCTGTACTGTAACATACCTACACTAATATATTGTAACACACTTCTGTTATTTCTCCGATAAAGAAAAATAAAAATCTCGTAGCTTGTACCGTTACTAAATGCGTAGTTAGGTACTTTTCAGTTTCATGTAGATACTACTAGCAGCTTAAAACAAAATCTTATCGTATAACGGTATGCTTACCTAATACAGCTGACTGTTGTTACAACTTATGAGACTAATGAACTTATGCAATTGATGCGGATTTTATTATTAAGAGATACAAGCTTGACTGATCCTACTTAGGTATGTATGTTGATGAACGAATGGTAGGGGAGGTAGGGGAGGGAAGGGCAGTTGGGAGACATGGGCACCCCCTTTTTATTCTGATTTGATCAAAGATTTTATTTTTTTCTTGATTTGGTACCGTAAACTGGGGTTACTTTGAACGTTGGGGTTACATTGATAAAAACTTCTTTTATTTTTTAATCGCGAATATCTTCCGTTACCAAACGCATCTGTATATTTTTTTAAGTCTGACAAGAACGATAGTTATCCTTATTAATTGTTTAGACACTTTAAATGAGTACGGTCGTTAGAATAGCGTATCACGTGTTTATATTTACGTATACTTTTTGCTATTTTTCGTGTAATGTGTATAAAATAACTTCTAAACTAACAATAAGGTTAGTGGAGTAAACGGTTCTTAATCACAATTAACTTGTCACAATTGTGTTTAGGTATACAAATATAACGTTTTGGGGTCTTCAATTCAAACTATATACTTATAACAATTGTTTTTATTCAATGGGGTGTCTTTGATCACCTACATGGGGTCACATTGATCAGAATCTTACGTATAGTTGGTTATGGTATGTCTATCCATTTGACTGTTTATTTTATAAGAAGATTGTTCTCTCTTCGATGATTGATTTTTGTTTTAATAAAGTTGGATACTGAAGTTTTTTTTTATAATATATCGGGGTTACTTTGATCACAAATATTTGATCAAAATAACCCCAAAACGACGTAAATTGCTGTAACTTTTGATACTGCGAACGGATTTATTTATTTTCTTAGGAGAAATTACTCCTGTAAGGGTTTACATTCAATTACCCTAAAAAAACATAAGGTATCAAAGTAACCCCAATGTCAGTTTAACTTTGATCACAACGTTTTATTTTTCTATCTTCATACATTTTAAAAGTATCTATTCAATTTTTTTTACCGAGAAAGATAACAAAAAGTTGATGTTACTATTTTATTTTTAGATTTTTTACGCCTAATTTTAGAAGATATTGAAGTTTAAACTTTAAAATTGATCAATGTAACCCCAGTTTACGGTAGTTTACTTTACCGACTGGCAACACTATTCATCCATAGACTATCTGTATTTTCTGTCAGTTGTGAAACACAAACACGTTTGAAGGTTATGCGCTCGTAAAAGTAAATATTTTGCTGCGGTTTCGGATTGTAATAAAGAGAAAACTAATTAAAGGCATGTGTATTTTCTATTATTTATCTATTGTATATTTACTAATCTATGAATTAAACTAAAATTCAAGCCTAAATATGTAGATTCAAAAAAATACCGGCAACCTATGTCGAAAATGTATACGGAGGGAGCAATGGGCTTTTGGCGCGCGGGTGGTTTGGGCATGCCCAATGCTCCCTCCTATTATGTTCAGTATAGGAGGAGTAGAGCCAATATTTAAGGTGTATTTTTAATTACAGAAAGATGCCGTTTAAATTCAAAAAGAAAGGATTGCGACGGGAAATTCCTAAAGATTTAATATTACGAGCCATAGAAGAAGTATCAAAAGGTTCAAAAATAAAAACTACTGCTGATAAATACGGAATCCCTAGATCTAGTTTGCAACGGTACCTAAAACAAGATTCCATAAAGGATTTTGGTTTCGATTATTGATATAGTTTAATAATAGTTTATTTGTTAACTAATTTTTGAATTCCGTTATGGATATAAAGTGATTTATAGGCCGAGCCCAAGCCTCCCACAGGGTATGCCCAAGCCTCCCTACCATAGGGAGCATTGGGCACTTTTGACTTAGTTTATAAAATATCTCGTAATGTTGAAACTGATTGTGATTTTTAAGAAATCTCTTTAGTTATATCTAGCCAAATATGTGGTGCAATAAGAATTGGCAATAAAAGTTGATTATCTATAAAATCTGTTTTTTTATGCAATAAATAGTGAAAAAGTGCCCATCCCTCTCCTACCTCCCCTACATGAGAGAATCCAAGACAGTTAAGTTTCACAAATTCCCCTTATTACAAACAATAACAGATTACGTTACGAGTATATGTCTATCTCTTATCGTAAGTTGATTTTACATGCGTGGTTAAATAATATTCATAAGCAATACATAGCATCTCAAACTTGTCCGCCGCGAAAATGTATTATCGCATGAGCTGATTGCGCGCCGAAGCCGACTGATCATGAATAATGTATTCGACCCTCAAAGAAAAAGATCGTATGCGTGACAGATCTCATAGTCCCTTACGATACTTCACTTTTGAGGGAGCGTGTTTCTGTTCCGCGATCAGCGACAGATCACCTTGGCTTTAAACCAAGCGATATTACACCTTCTTTCCGTTATATATAACGTGAATTTTCATGATCATGTACGTTTCACGTGTTACCAATAGACAGCACTCCATCTCAATTTACGCCTCGAATGAATTTTCATCTTTGAATTTACTCGTAGTGAGTCTGCAGCGTGAAATGTGTGATAATTTATATGGTTTTGTTGGCTAGTTAAATAGTATTAAAATGATCTTATTTTGGGAAATAAATGATATGAAAGAAGATACAATTTGTTGATCGGCTTTATTAAAAATGGATAATTATAGTGCCTACCTGTTTATAGACATACTAAGTAATTAACCCGTCGGTCAACATTACGAGCTTTCTTTGAAACCTATAGGTAAAAAAACAAACAACTCATGAACCCTTTTTACTTAGAAAGTTAATCTAATAATTACGTATCTATTCTGTTAAATTTAGATGACAGTGAATAAAAAAATATGCTTATAATTATGCTAAAACTCTCAGTGATGACAGTGACGTAAATAATATCGTCAGTGTTTAATCAAAATTTTACTCCGTACATACAAGCGAGCGTAATAAAATAAGAACCTCTTGTTCTTTGGCACTTGAAACCCGCTGCGCTGTACTACCTACACATATACTGCCAATGTACTCCTTTCACTAGAATGACAGAAGCATATCGTGGACAGCGGAAACGGGGCACGGTCATGAAATAAGCCTACATTAAGAATTATTTTTTTTTAGTTTATACTCCTTACGAATAACATACCATAAAATCTTTGAACTTGTATTCCAATTCCACAATGTAATTTTAAAAGGTACCTACATGCAAACAAATCATCAGCTCATCTCATTATTGAAATTAAAGATTTTCATTGGAATAATACGAGTACGCGTACTTATATTACACTAGCAATTACCTGCGGCTTCGCGCGCGTACTATTCAATGCGTATTTATGTTTTTCCGCAATTATCTCGCGTTTGGTTTAACCGATTTAAACGCGGTGGGCGGTACTTTAAACCACGACTTTGTTCGCATTCTGTCAATTTTTAAACTTAAAACCTAAATTCTTGGAACCTTTTCTTGGAATTTTGACCTCAGATTCTATAAGAAGAACTTTTCTGCTCTCTCTCTTCAAAAACATATGTCGTAATATATATGTCAGTCAGTTTCTTATTTAATATATGAAATAAAAATAGTTTTTAACTCATTTAAAGGTAAAGATCTAAGAGCGCTTATATTAGAGTAGGAATAATAATGATATTCAACGAAATTAACACGTTAATAAAGCTGTCATAACCGTACGGGGATGAGTATGGAATGAATGCTTTCATATTTAAATCAACAAGCTAAATTAGTATACCAGCGGGCTTTATTTCGACATCAAAATGCTAATTAATTGCGTCTTCGTGGATTATGACGCCCATTTTTTTTATAACTTATATGGGAATAATTATTGGAAAACATCACGTGTATTTGCGACATGTTTCGGAGAGCCTAGGTCTCCCGTCTCCATTATCAAGCACTGAGCCCGCGCTCACGTCAAGCGACTCGCGAGCGCGGCACGTGAGTGGAATACACGTAAGTTTAACCATTTAATTATATTTATAGTCATTATGTTTATAACTAAACTAATTAATATTGTTGTTACGTTTTCACAAGGCTATGGATAATCCCACAATGTAGGAACAAATGTGCTTACCATAGAAAAAATAGCTGCGAAAGACTCTGGTTGTCGCGGGATTCGAACCCGTGTCCTAAGATTGCCATCTGCTACTACACATTGGGATTATTTATTTTTTTAAGAAAGAAAGAAAAATAATTTATTCAGTGCGCTTAACCTCTCGTGTGCCGCAAATATTTTTTTCTAATAGTTTTTTCGTACGCGGATCCGGCATACGACAGCTTAAAATACAAACATAGGTACAAACTATAACAAATAATTATTTTTTAAAGAGTCACTGATAAGGTTTTTAGACTATATTGCACAAATAACAGCTTAATGTACAAAACGAGAACTTAATGATTATCCGCATCATAAAAAAGTAACACCAGTGTCAGTGATCAGTGATCCTTCTAGATCATTCGACAGTTTTTTTTATAAATATACTGTACCTACGCTTATAGTCTGTGAGATCTAATAATGAACAAAAGACGAGAAGAACTTTGACATAAAGTTATAGATTAATTCTTATAATGATATGTGGTGTATTAATATGTGGGTAAGACTCACCATTTTTTCGATATAGGTACCTAACGTCATATACGAGTATATAAGGGTCATTCCTGGACTGTCAAATGTTCGTCGTTAAAAATTGACAACTATAATAGCAAGTTTTTAGATGTTCTAAAAACTTGCTGACCTATAGACAGTATAGTAGACACCTAATTTAAAAACCTTTTCTCTAAGGGTACTAGTCCCTCGAGAAAACCTTGGCAGGAAACCCATTCAACAGCCGGAGTATTCGGGACACGAAATTCTTCTGATACCTTATCGTGTGATACATTTTACCACAAAGTTACTTACCTAATTACCCAAATACCTAAAACCCAAATTTGCTCTGGAAGAGATTGCTTTATAGCAATAAGACAGCCAGTTGTGTACGTACCTGTATAATGTTTATTTTTTAATCGTGTTTGTCTTATTTTAAGGTGTACCATAAAGAGTATTTCTATTATTTTTATTCTAATGAGGGTTTATTACACTGCAATAAATACCTGATACATACTTTTTTGTACAATGATACACGTGATTATTTAGCGTAACCAAAAATTGGTCCAACACGATAACGTTTATCGCGCTACGCGTCACTTTTGCACTTGTGTTCTTATTAGAACTTGACGTCGACAGCGACAAACGATTAAACACGGAACCATCATAAGCATATACTGCGGCTGTTCCAAGATTATGGGACATGAAGTGAAAGTACCTTAAATATCGTAGATAGGATATTTCACGGAAAGAAGACTTTATTTTATTTCGAAAATTAAATAATACTGCAATCAAAAATTTCCAATGAATCTAGCATTTTCTGGGAGTCGAGTCGAACCTTATTCGAAAGAATTTTTCGTAAATTTTATGATGTCATTCGAAAGAATGGATAAAAAATTACAATTATACTTAAGAAAAATAGTACCCAAAACTAAAATTATAACCATAAGTCATTTTTGGTTATTATTTCATGGTTGGTTTAAAATTTGAAAAAGATGGCAGTTGTTTCGATTTCGGGCGAAGCAAGAAATTTTTTGAAAAACTTTGAATGCAGTTTTATTTGCCTTTAGAAATAACATAAAGTCTTCTTTCAGCAAAATATCCTCTGTAGAATATTGAAGGTACCTTCCCTTCATGTCCCATAGTCATGGGACGCCCTGTATATATGTAGGTACTTAGGGACTCCAAACACACTAAGGGAGCCATTTAGCAACCTGAAACAGATGTTGAGTTTTGTGGAGGAACC